>CM068346.1:2672238-2857238 GCA_034769755.1 Odontamblyopus lacepedii | reverse complement strand
TCTCTTTCTGTCTTTCTACCCATCCTATCTTGCCTCTCTTTCTCTGTACACCCCACCCCTCTTTCTGTCCCTCTCTCTCTCCTCTGCTGCTGTCCTGTAAGCTTTGCTGCAGGCCTCTCCACTCCTCCTCCTTAGACATTTCTGCAGCTTCTGTCTGACTCCTGTTTTTTTTTTTTACACAACACAATCCAATATGGCATAACATCACAGGGCCTTTTCAATGCAAACAAAAGGAGACAAATGAGACGAAACCGACTTAACCATTTTCGTCCGTTAGTATTTCTGCACTGTCCTTCATTTGAGGATGAAAATTGTCTTTTTCACCTACCCTCTTGCCTAGCCCTGCAATTACACTCAAAACGTTCAAAACGAGTCATTCACACATTTTTCTTGTATAAAGCACCGTTAATAATTGTGCTTCTTCTCATACAGGGGTGGGCAGTTCTTTTTTTCCATGGGGCCACATGAGAAAAATATTGTGGACGGCCGGGGCAAAATGCTCAATTCTGCATAATACTAAATCTATCCATCCATCCATCCATCCATCTTCTTCCGCTTATCCGGGGCCTGGTCGCGGGGGCAGCAGTCTAAGCAGGGGCTCCCAAGCTTCCTTCTCCCCAGCCACTTCCTCCAGCTCCTCCGGACGGACCCCGAGGCGTTCCCAGGCCAGCCGAGAGACATAGTCCCTCCAGCGTGTCCTGGGTCTTCCCCGGGGCCTCCTACCGGTGGGACATGCCCGGAACACCTCCCGAGGGAGGCGTCCAGGAGGCATCCGGACCAGATGCCCGAGCCACCTCAGCTGGCTCCTCTCGACGTGGAGGAGCAGCGACTCTACTCCGAGCTCCTCCCGTGTGACCGAGCTCCTCACCCTATCTCTAAGGGAGCGCCCGGCCACTCTGCGAAGGAAACTCATTTTGGCCGCTTGTATCCGCGATCTTGTCCTTTCGGTCATTACCCAGATCGCTGTATCGGACCGTTGTGGTGAAGAGGGAGCTGAGCCGAAAGGCGAAGCTCTCGATTTACCGGTCAATCTACGTTCCTACCCTCACCTATGGTCAATACTAAATCTAGTTCTTTACAAAAAGCAGTAAATAGCATTGTCTCGCTGGTCAGACTGGTAAGAGTTTATGTTATAACTAAGCAATGAAAAAGTGAGGTTGCCTTACAAAAAATTTAATAAAAACACACCTTTAAAATAAAAGCAATGCAGCTTTAGTCCATGCATGAGGTAAAATTCAAAAATACGAGCTTAAACGGGCCGGTTAGAGTCAACCAAAGGGCCGTATATGACCCTGGAGCTGCACAATGCCCAGGTCTGAGCTAGTAGAATGCCATTTTGTGTAGCTTTCATGTTCAAATTCAAAAAGTTTATTGTCAATTTTTCATACAAAAAACATATAAAGAATCAAAATTGTGTTTCTCACTCCCATGCATATAAATACTACTACTACTACTACTACTACTACTACTACTACTACTACTACTACTAGTTTTGACCCATTTCTGTGACTGAGCTATTTCAGTACAGTTCAAAATATATACAGTATTCTACATATGAGTTAACGTTGCTGCTAAAGTAGACGTTACAGACTTAATAAAGGGGGTACAGTAGTAGTAGTAGTAGTAGTAGTAGTAGTAGTAGTAGTAATAGTAGTAGTAGTAATAGTAGTAGTAGTAGCAGTAGTAGTGGTAGTAGTAGTAGTAGTAGTAGTAGTAGCAGTAGTGATAGTAGTGTACGGTGGTGGTGGTAGTAGTGACAATGGTAGTGATGATAGTAGTAGTGATGATCGGTGGTATTAGTAGTAAATGGTAGTATGGTGGTAGGTGGTGGTAGTGGTGGTAGTGGTAGTGGTAGTATTAGTGGCTACTGGTGGTTGTAGTGTGAGTGGTGGTAGTGGTGGTACTAACGGTGGTAGTATTAGTATTAGTGGTAGTGGTACTAACGGTAATGGTAGTGGTAGTGGTAGTAGTCAGTAGTAGTGCTAACGGTGATTAGTAGTAGTAGTGGTAGTGCTAACGGTAGTAGTAATAGTGGTAGTGGTAATGGTGGTGCCTAACGGTAGTAGTGGTAACTTCAACGGTAGTGGTAGTGGTAGTGGTGCGGTGGTGGTGGTGGTGGTATTGCTAACGGTGGTAGTAGTGATGATTGGTAGTGGTAGTGGTAGTGGTGCTAACAGTAGTGGTGATGTAGTGAGTAGTGGGTAATTAGTGGTAGTGGTGCTAACAGTGGATGATGATGTAGTGGTAATAGTAGTAGTAGTGATGGTAATAGTGGTGGTAGTGATGGTAGTGGTAAACAGGTGGTGTAGTAGTAGTGGTAGTAACCGGATGGTGGTAAGTGGTGGTGGTAGTACAACGGTGATAGTGATGATGGTAGTAGTGGTGAGTGGTGCAACGGTGGTGGTAATTGGTAGTGGTGGTGCTAACGGTGGTGGTAGTGATGGTGGTAGTGATGACGGTGGTGGTGCTAACGGTAGTGGTAATTGATGGTGGTGCTAACGGTGGTAGTGGTGGTGGTAGTGATGGTGTTAACGGTCGTGGTAGTAGTAGTATAGTGATGATGGTGGTGGTGGTAGTGGTAGTAAGCTAAGTGGTAGTGATTAGTGCTAACGGTGGTAGTGGTAGTGGTAACGGTGGTAGTGATGGTGGTGGTAGATGATGGTAAGTGGTGGTAGTCAGATGGGTGGTAACGGTGGTAGTGGTGGTATGGTAGTAGTGGTAACGGTGGTAGTAGTGATGATTAGTAACGTGGTGAGTGGTAGTGTTGGTAACGGTAGTGGTATTGGTAGTGGTGGTGGTAACGGTGGTGGTAGTGGTGGTGAGTACGGTGGTAGTGGTGGTGGTAGTGGTAGTGACAGTGGTGGTGGTGAGATTGGTTACGGTGGTGGTAATGGTGCTAACGGTGGCGGTGGTATTGGTGGTGCTAGTGGTGGTGGTGGTAGTGGTAGTAGTGATGATGGTAACGGTGGTGGTAGTGGTAGTGATGGTGGTGGTGGTGCTAACGGTGGTGGTGGTAGTGGTAATGGTGCTAACGGTGGTGGTAGTGGTAGTGGTAGTGGTAGTGGTGGTGGTGCTAACGGTAATTGGTAGTGGTAGTGATGTGGTAGTGGTGGTGCCAACGGTGGTGGTGGTGGTGGTGGTAGTAGTGGTGCTAACGGTGGTAGTAGATGGTAGTAGTGGTGCTAACGGTAGTGATTGATAGTAGTAGTGGTACTAACGGTAGTGGTAGTAGTGATGGTAGTAGTGGTAGTGATGGTAGTGGTGGTAATTGCTAACGGTAGTAGTAGTGGTAGTAGTAGTGGTAGTAGTGCTAACGGTGGTAGTTAGTAGTAGTAGTGGCATTAGATGGTAGTGGTAGTAGTGGTGTAGCGTGGTCGTAGTATTAGTGGTAGTAGTAGTGGTAGTGGTGATAGTGGTGGTGGTAGTGGTGCTAACGGTGGTAGTGATGATGGTAGTAACGGTAGTGGTAGTATGGTGCTAACGGTGGTAGTAGTGGTGGTACTAACGGTGATGATATTGGATGGTGGTAGTAATTGAGTGGTGGTAACGGTGGTGATGGTGGTGGTAGTGATGGTGGTAAACAGTGGTGGTAGTGATGATGGTAGTGGTGGTGGTAACGGTGGTGGTAGTAGTGGTGGTAACGATGGTAGTAGTGATGGTATGATGGTAGTGGTAACGGTGGTAGTGGTAAGGTGGTTACGTGGTGGTAGTGGTGCTAACGGTGACAGTAGTGGTAATTAAAATTGGTGTGGTAGTGGTAGGTGGTGATGGTAACGATGGTGATGATGATGGTAATGGTGAGTGGTAGTGGTGCTAACAGTGGTAGTGGTGATGATGTTGATGGTGGTATTGGTGGTGGTAGTGGTGCTAACGGTGGTGGTAGTAGTGGTGATGGTAGTGGTGGTGGTGCTAACGGTGGTAGTGGTGATAGTGGTGGTGGTAACGGTGGTGGTGGTGGTGGTGGATGGCACTAACGGTGGTGGTAGTGGTGGTGGTAGTGGTGCTAACGGTGGTGGTAGTGGTGATGATGGTAGTGGTTGATCGGTAGTGATGGTACTAACGGTGGTATTGGTAGTGGTAACAGTGGTAGTGGTGCTAACGGTAGTGGTGGTAGTGATGGTAGTGGTAGTGGTATTAGTAGTAGTGGTAGTGGTATTGATGATGGTGGTAACAGTGGTGGTAGTGAGTAGTGATGACGGTAGTGGTAGTGGTAGTATTGTTGGTAGTGCGTAGTGGTGCTAACGGTAGTATTGGTAGTGGTAGTAGTGGTAGTGGTAACGGTAGTGGTAGTGATGGTGCTAACGAGTGGTAGTGATGATGGTGGTAGGTGATGGTGGTGCTAACGGTAGTATGGTAACAGTGAGTAGTGGTGGTGATAGTGGTAGTAGTAGTAGTGGTGCTAACGGTGGTAGTGGTAGTAGTGGTGGTATTGCTAACGGTGATGGTAGTAGTGGTAGTGGTAGTGGTAGCTAACGGTGGTAGTAGTAGTGGTAGTAGCTAACGGTGGTAGTGGTGGTGGTGCTAACAGTGGTAGATATTGATGGTAGTGGTGGTAGTGGTGGTAGTGGTAGTGGTGCTAACGGTGGTGGTAGTGGTAGTGGTGGTAACTTAGTGGTAGTGGTGGTAGTACGGTGGTGGTAATGGTGGCTAACGGTAGTGGTGGTAGTGGTAGTGGTAGTGATAGTGGTAGTAGTGATGATGTAACAGTGGCGATGATGGTAATAGTGGTGGTAGTGGTGCTAACGGTGGTGGTAGTGATGATAATGGTGGTAGTGGTGGTGCTAACAGTGGTAATTGGTAACAGGTGGTAGTGATGGTGGTAGTGGTGGTGGTAACAGTGGTGGTAGTGGTAGTGATGATGTAACGGTAGTGGTAGTGGTAGTGGTGATGGTGGTGCTAACGGTGGTAGTGATGAGTGGTAGTGGTAGTGATGGTGATAGTGATGATAGTAGTAACGTGGATGATGGTAATGGTAGTGGTGGTGGTGGTGCTAACAGTGGTAGTAGTGGATGGTGGTATTAACGGTGGTAGTGGTAATTGCTAACGGTAGTGGTGATGATGGTGGTAGTGGTATTGGTGCTAACGGTGGTAGTGATGGTGGTAGTGGTAGTGATGGTATTGGTGATGGTGGTGCTAACGGTGGTAGTGGTAGTGATGATGATGGTACTAACGGTAGTGGTGGTAGTATTGGTGGTGGTAGTAACGGTGTAGTACTGGTAGTGGTAGTGATGATGGTAGTGGCAGCGGTGATGAAGTGGTAGATGGTCGCTAACGGTGGTAGTAAGTAATTGCTAACTGGCGTGGTATTAGTGGTAGTGGTAGTAGTGGTGGTAGTACGGTGGTGAGTGGATGGTGATGATGGTGGTAGTGGTAGTGGTAGTGGTGGTAGTGGTAGTGGTGGTAGTGGCAGTGACGTATTAATAGTGGTGCTAACGGTAGTAGTATTAGTGGTAGTGGTATTGATGATGGTGGTGCTAACAGTGGTAGATGGTGAGTGATGATGATGGCGCCTAACGGTAGTGGTATGGTGGTAGTAATTCGGTAGTGGTGCTAACGGTGGTTGGATGATAGTGATGGTAGTGATGGCACTAACGGTGAAGTAGTGATGGTAGGTGGTAGTGCCTAACGGTGGGTAGTGGTGGTGGTGCTAACGGTGGTAGTAGTGGTAGTGATGGTGGTGGTATTAGGTAGTGGTAGTGACAGTGGTAGTGATGATGATGGTGGTAGGTGGTAACAGTGGTGGTAGTAGTTACGGTGGTGGTAATGGTAGCTAACGGTGGCAGTGATGATCGTGGTGCTAGTAGTGTGATGATGATGGTAGTAATTAGTAACAGTGGTATTGGTAGTGGTAACGTGAGTGGTAGTGGTAGTAACGGTGGTAGTGGTAGTGGTGGTGCTAACGTAGTGATGATGATGATAACGGTGGTAGTGGTAAGTGAGTAGTAGTCAGTGGTAGTGGTAGTAGTAGCGGTGGTAGTGGTGGTGGTGATGGTGGTAACGGTGGTAGTGGTGGTAGTAATGGTAGTGGTGATGAGTAATGTAACGGTGGTAGTGATGATAGTGGTGGTGGTGCTAACGGTGGTAGTTGGTAGTGACGTTGGTGGTAGTAACGGTGATGATGGTGGTGGATGGCAGTGGTGGTAGTGGTGGTAGTAGTAGTGGTAGTGGTAGTAACAGTGGTAGTGATGATGATGGTGGTGGTAGTGGTAACGGTGGTAGTGATGGTAATTGATGTGGTAGTGGTGGTGGTGATGATGATGGTAGTGATGGTAGTGGTAACAGTGAGTGGATGGTGGGTAGTGATGAGGTAGTGGTGGTAGTGTGGTAACAGTGGTAGTGGTAGTAGTGGTAGTGTAGAGTGGTGATGGTAGTGGTAGTGATGAATGGTAGTGGTTTAGTATTGTGGTAGTAACGGTAGTGGTAGTATTGATGAAGTGATGGTGGTAGTGATAACAGTAGTAGTAGTGATTAGTGATGGTAGTAGTAACAGTGGTAGTAGTAGTGGTAGTGGTATTGGTAAAGCAGTGGTAGTATTGGTAGTGGTAGTAATAGTAGTAGTAGTAGTAGTGGTAGTAACAGTGGTGATGGTAGTATTAGTAACTTGGTGGTAGTGGTAGTGGTAGTGGTGGTAGTAGTATGGTGGTGGTGGTAGTAGTAGTAGTGGTAACAGTGGTGGTGGTAGTGGTAGTACGGTGGTGGTAGTGGTGGTGGTAACAGGTAGTGGTAGTAGTAGTGCTAACGGTGGCAGTAAGTAGTAGTAGTAGTAACAGTAGTAGTAGTAGTAACAGTAGTAGTAGTAGTAGTAGTAGTAGTAGTAGTAGTAGTAGTAGTAGTAGTAGTAGTAGTAGTAGTAGTCACTCTCTCTTGTGCTGGTTTCCCTCTGCAGCTCTGTGTTCTGCATCACACATCTCTCCTTCCCTTTCTCTCTTTCTTCTCCTCCTTCACTCTACCTCCCTGTCTGCCCTCTATCTCTTTCTCTCTGCCCTGCCCTTCTATCCTCTGTATCCTTTCCCCTCTCTCTCCTCTATTTTCCCATCTCCCTTTCTTTCTCCTTTCCCCTCCTATTCCCTCTCTCACCCCTCTTCTGCTCTCTTCACCTCCTTCTCTTTCTTTCGCAGTCATAGTAGTAGTCAGAGTAATCATGTGCTCCCATTCAAAGACGTCCACATGTGAATGGATGAAACAATAATCAGATCATATTTTAGCAATCTGTCCAAAATTTGCTGACAAGATCTGTATAATGTCTTGGTAGAAATGCAGATCTTTTATTGGAACCTTAATATTACGGCGTAAGAGTTGAACTTCAGCTTGAGTCCCCTCGGTTCGATGGCTGCTGATGAGTAACAGAGGACGGATAATGTTCTGGAAACCGCCGTGGTCACCTCCTGTTTGTAAAGTGGAGTCATCGTTACAGTAAAAAAAAAAAACACTTAAGTCTATTCAGGTCAGTGTGATTCATGCTTTTATGTCCCCTGTAAGCATTTTCACTCCAGAGTCCAGAGTTATTTACGCAGTGGCATAGTGGTTCATGCTTCAGCCTCACAGCAAGAAGGTACCGCGTTTGTGTCTTCTCAGCGGGGTGGGTTTTTTTAAGGTGTGGACTTTAGGTGTTCTTCTCGTGTCTTTGTCGGTTTCTGAAGAAGCTCTTTAAAATTACGATTCCAATTTAAGACGGGCCAATTTTCCCCAAAAATATCAGATTATGATTTTTTTTCTTTTTTTTTTTTTTTTAAATGATGTGATTAGATTTGCAATTTATGTTTTAATTGTTCTGTTCAAACTTAATATTTTTAACATATAATCATTGTATAGTTTTTTAAATATATATAAAATAAGAGTGGATTTTTGTTGTTTGCAAGTGAAATTATGAACTTAAATATTTTCAGAGTTTATCATCGGTGAATTATTACCATTTAAATTATGATTATGAGTTACAATCTCTCAGTGCTGCTCCACTTCTCAGGAGGGTTGAATATATATGAGGCTGTAAACCTTCAGTCTTTCAATCAACCAAAATATGTTGAATAATTATTTTTATTTGGGTTATAAAACACTCGGGACAAGATCTGGTGCCACATGATCCCGCGAGACAAAACTGCTGCAAGATTGTGCACACGAGAAAAATGATCTTGTGAGATTTTTCCCGTACATTTACATTCAGACTGGACAAAAAAGTCACGTGTTGGTGAGTTACATCTGCTACAGTTTCAACAAGAGCTCCTCCAGCGGGGCAAAATACGCCCGTACTTTGAATTATTGTATATAGAATTAAGTTCGAATTTGTCAAACCAGCAACAGAACTTAAAGACACTACAAAGCTTTGAAGTGTCCACAGACGGATAGACGGACGGACGGACGGACAGCGCCATACCATAATACGTCCCGTCTTATTACAACGGGCGTATAAAAAGCCATAGTCAATGGATCCCCGAAACCATGAGTGTCACCATGACAACGATCAACAAGAGCTCCTCCAGCGGGGCAAAATACGCCCGTACTTTGAATTATTGTATATAGAATTAAGTTCGAATTTGTCAAACCCAGTTAAAGATGAATTGTTGGTGCAGTTTGGAAGTTTGACATTTCTAGGTGAGACGGTTGTGGAGTTAGAGCGCGGACAAGAAATTGTCCACAGACAGACGGACAGACGGACAGACGGACGGACGGACAGACAGACGGACGGACAGACGGACGGACAGACGGACAGACGGACAGACGGACAGACGGACAGACAGACGGACGGATAATCAATAGGGAAATCTGGCTCTTGCAGTAGGAGTATGAGTATGACATCATCACATTCTAGAATCGGAATTCCACCAATCAGATCGCAGCAACAGAACTTAAAGACACTACAAAGCTTTGAAGTGTCCACAGACGGATAGACGGACGGACGGACGGACAGCGCCATACCATAATACTTATTACAACGGGCGTATAAAAAGCAGTGCTAGAATGGAAACAAAACTATGAAATCCAATTTTAAAGAATTGTGACACCAAAATTGGAAACTGAACCGTGAAATGTATATATTAGGAATTATGTTAAATTTCTTCTTATCTCATTCTCCTGGACCCAGTCTCATACTGTATCTCATCTTGTGGAAATTGTGTCTCGTCCCTAACAGACACCAGCTGAAGTTAGGAAATGAGTGAGAAGGAGATTTAGAAATGATTTTTTTTCTTCCAGTTTTACATAAAATACAATGGAGTAGTACTTTTCTTGTGTCGTCAAAACTCTTTGGGGCAAACGTGGTCAGGTCATAGAGACGGCCTTGAGAGCTTTCGCTAATTCCACGCCCCATTTAGTCCAATTAGAGACGGACGGGGCATCCCTTTAGTCATCCAGCCAAGAATGTCTTTAGTCAAATACAGCTAAAATTCAAATTAAAAGGTGCATTGTGTAAATTTTCTGGCGGAGGGTCCATCATTAAACCTTTCTATTGTCATGGAGACCAAACCAGAACAAGTTACAGGTCAGATCTGTGGAAGAATCGACCCCGCTCACAGTCGGAACAGACGTTTTTAGGTATTTTTGAGCTATGAAACCACCTGTAATTTAATAAATGTAAGGTAAAGCTGTTTAATGTCATACCGTGGAGCATTTCAGGCAGAACAATGACATCTCCACAGAAACAAGCAGGTGACGGATCCTCCACCAGAAAAGTTACACAATGCACCTTTAAGTAATACATGTTGTAAGACAATGACTAGACATGATTGGTTCCTGTAATGAGTCCAGTTGTAAACGTGACGACAGATGACGTAGTTTGAGGCTAAACCAGGAGTAACCCGACCTTTCTCATGTATCGTAGATGTTACACATAAACTCATTTGTTCATAACAGTATTATTTAGACCTATGTTAGCTGGACTGGTGCCCCCTCTCAAGTATTTAAACGACAGAATGCCTTTGTTCTTGTTGTACCGACAGTTTCGACCTCTACAAACATGCTCTGAAATACATGGGAGTCTTGTATTAGTTTGTCTGCTCATATTTCTTCTCTCTTCTCTCAAAAGCGAAAGGCGCTGTACCTGATTTTTACCGTCTTAAAAACACAAAAAAACACAACAAGTTCATTGGAAACAGTTTTGCAGTGGTCCAGAGTTATTCCTCACTTACCTTATGGATTCTAAGCATCCTAAAGATTCACCACAGTGAGTTTCGAAGTGACCAGAGAGGAGTTTTACCAACAACTTTCATGCTAACCACATACTTCCTGACCAGACAGCACACGGGAGACTGATTTAGATTTCAAGAATCGCTTCTACAATATATTTGTACTGGGTCATGACAACATTTGCTCAAATACATGGGAAGAAATCGGGTACAGTTTTTTTTTCAGTGAATGCTACTCATAATAAATGTCAGAAAAATGTCTTTGTTTCTGTACAGCGTAACCCGTTTGTGATCCCGTCTCTTTGTTTACTCCATATTTCCATTCACAGTGTGTTTTCGCTCAGTCAGCAGCCCTCTCCCTGTGACATTGAAACTCACTGGACACTTCATTTGTATTCCTCACACACACATGTTAGCAGAGATTAAACTGGAGCGCTCGAGCTATTTCTGATCTACATACAGTACATTATTGTGAGAGATACTTGAAATATTTGAAACTTTTTTATTATTGTCCACTCGACAGACCTGGTTTCTTGGCTCCTATAATGTTCCACTGTATGGCTTTAACATATCTGTTTCTATGGAGACGAGCAAAGAGTCCGAATTGTGCTCTAGACCACACGCTTTTAATGACAGGATTGGCTGTAAACCTCGTCCATAAAACGCCCCACGCTGATCGATAAAACAAAGCGTAGTTGTGAATAAAAAAAACAAACAAAATAAGAAACTATTGGGAGTTATCATATCATAATTATGTAAGGTTTTTCTCACTTTTGGTTCTTATTTTTGCTGTGTTAAAAATGTGGAAAACAGAACTAGCTCAACAGTATGCTGCCGTGCACTTCCTGACTCTTGGACAATAAAACTTTTTCTATTGTGACGTCAGCTGAAACATCCCATTCCAAAGTCCCATACTCCTCCACCACTCCTCCATCTCTTTCCCTATCTCCCAATCCCCCTCCCCCTGTTTCCTCTCCATCGTCCTCTCTCTCCCTCCTCTTTGTCCCTTTCTCTTTCCCTCTCTCTTGCTCTCTCTCCTTCTTCCTCTCTCTCCCTCCTCTTTGTCCCTTTCTCTTTCCCTCTCTCTTGCTCTCTCTCCTTCTTCCTCTCTCTCCCTCCTCTTTGTCCCTTTCTCTTTCCCTCTCTTTCTCCCTCTTCCTTTCTCTCTCCTCTTCATCCCTTTATCTCTCCCTCCTTCTCCCTCTTCCTCTCTCTCCTCTTTGTACATTTCTCTCTCCCTCTTCCTCTCTCTCTCTCCCTCTCTCCTTCGTCCTCTCACTCCCTCTTCTTCATCCCTTTCTCTCTCCCTCCCTCCTCTTCATCCCTTTATCTTTCCCTCCCTCTCCCTCTTCCTCTCTCTACTCCTTTTTGTACCTTTCTCTCCCTCTTCCTCTCTCTCTCTCTCCCTCTCCTTCCATCTCTCTCCATCTCCTTTTTCCTCTCTTCCTCTCCGTCATCCTCTTTGTCCTTTTTTCTCTCCCTCCCACCTCTTCGGCCCTTTCTCTCTCTCCCTCTCCCTCCCTCCTCTTCGTCCCATTCTCTCTCTCCCTCTCCTTCCTGTCCATCCCTTTCTCTCTCTCCCTCTCCTTCCTCTTTGTCTCTCTCTCTCTCTCCCTCTCCCTCCCTCCTCTTCATCCCTTTCTCCCCCTCCCTCCTCTTCGTCCCATTCTCTCTCTCTCTCTCTCCTTCCTGTCCATCCCTTTCTCCCTCTCCTCCTTCCTCTTCATCCCATTCTCTCTCTCCCTCTCTCTCCCTCCTCTTCATCCCATTCTCTCTCTCCCTCTCTCTCCCTCCTCTTCATCCCATTCTCTCTCTCTCTCCCTCTCCTTCCTCTTCATCCCATTCTCTCTCTCCCTCTCCTTCCTCTTTGTCTCTCTCTCTCTCTCTCCCTCTCCCTCCCTCCTCTTTGTCCCTTTCTCTCCCTCCCTCCCTCCCTCCTCTTTGTCCCTTTCTCTCCCTCCCTCCCTCCCTCCTCTTCGTCCCTTTCTCTCCCTCCCTCCCTCCCTCCCTCCTCTTCGTCCCATTCTCTCTCTCCTTCTCCCTCCTCTTCGTCTCTTTCTCTCTCTCCGTCCCTCCTCTCGGTCCCTCTCTCCCTCTCCTGGATGTATGGATGTCTCAGGCCGGTGCCCAGCCCCATCGGCCCGTGGGGAGTGGCTCTTCTTAGGCATCGCGTCAGCACATCTCCCCCTGTGATCGATGACTCCACTTGTGGTTGTCTTCCTGTAACAGCTTTAAGCTCGGCCCCAGGCTTTAAGCTTCAACGGAGCTCTGAATAAACTTTGAAACGGGACTCCTGGGCGATGTGACAAAAGAATGATCACTTTTGTTCCTTCAAATTGATTTGTCACCATTTTTACTGAGGGTAGAGGGTCCACCACCTGCTTGTAAGGAGATCTTATTGATTCGGGCATGCAATGCAAATGTCTCTGATCTGGATAAGATTTGAAAACTTATATCAGGTTATTCGTCTTGTTTTCAGATTTACTATCTCCTCACTAGTTCTGAGACTGCTTCATTCTAGTCTAGAGGTAGTTCATTTTAAGGTAACTTGTCAAGTAAATTGATCTTGCTGCATGGACAGATCATTTCACTACTTTTAAGTCATTTTCTGATCGATTTAACTGTTTAAATCTTAAATTTTGGCCAAGCTTTTTCGCAGTGAATGTGCAGTGCAGTAATAGACTTATCCCCCGCCCAAGTTACATGTCAGATCTGTGAAGAGGTGACACTGAGAACAAATATGAACGCATGTTTCTATGGTACTTTTTCACTTTAAAGACCAGTTATGAAATAAATGCTAGAAAGATGTTTAATGTAACATTCCAGGCAAAGCAATAACAATAATACAAAGCAAGACAGGGCAGTGCATCTTTAAAAACAAATCAAAATTGCTTTCACTTTTAATTATCTGAACATAAAATACAGGCTTTTAATCAATGCCATTTCACACAAAATATAGTTCAATTTCTTCCTCCAAAGTCTTGGGTCTCCTCCAAACCACATGCTTTCACTGACTTCACGAGAATTGGCTGTAACCTCTCCATTAGAAAGACCCACGCTGATCGTTGATTGATTCCGATTCTGTTTCCATTGCAACTCACCAGTGTGTTTAAAATGACACTGACTGTGGAACTTCTGACGTGTTTTCACTGTAAATTGTCATATCACGTGCTTGTTCTCTTTTAAACATAATGTTAAAGGGAAGGGCCCGTACTACCCTGTTTTCTGATCTATGTTCTAATGTTGTTTCCAAATCACAAAAAGACCCGGAGTTTTGTTTTGTTTCATTCTTATACACACGTCTAACACACAATCCCTGCATACAGTATTTAGGCTGCACTGCGTTTTTAAACCTCATACGCCTTCACTAGGATTATTTGGATGATTCAGCAGCCCTGGAATTTCCCATCTCTACTAAGCAAAAGGTAAATAGAGCTGTTAACTTGAAAACTACCACTTCATGAGGTGGACCAGAGCATTTTGAGCTTTGGAGATGTAGACACACTAATAATAAAGGGTTAGTCCAACATGTGGGAATGAAACACAACACAACTCCAGGTCTGTTTTTGATGAGGAAACAACATCCTCACATGGCTTAACTCTCACAACAGCTATTTTTTTTTGCATAGAATAGAACCTTTAATAGTTTCACATGCCCTAGGTCAAAAGATGAAATATTTGTAATGTTTGATGAATGAAATTTCTTGCCGACCTTGATTATTATGTAGAGTTGGTGTTGGCTGGTCCTTATATCGCACTTTTTAGCATATCGGCTATCTCCACCAGAGGACATTATATTGTTTTGGTCGACCTGGTGGCTAAAGAATTGGCATAAACCTTTACACTTTACTATGAAAAGGACACTGCACAAAGTATGACTGCACGGTTCTCTTATCCATTTTATCGTAAAACTGGTCACGAACGAGGTCAATTCAAATCACATCATTCGGGGAAAATAATCCAACTCACCCTCATGTATTATTGGCCCAAAAATATATCTGACATTGGTTTCTTTGGACTCTATCTGTATCTGTCTATCTCTATCAATATGCACCATCCTAATATAGTAAAATAAATAAGCTATGTTGTATTGACCATCCCTAGAATTGCAAAGTAAACTGAAAGTTCTTCATTGTACCATCTGATCTCACAGTGTATTTAGATCAGACCTTCATAAACTAGATCCATTGGTGTCCATGCTTTAACACTAACTGCCTGTCTGTTTTTGTCTCTCTCCACAGACATTTATAGTCCTAAACAAAGGGAAAACAATCTTCCGCTTCAGTGCCACGCCCTCCTTGTACATCATAAGCCCTTTTAATCTTCTAAGACGCATAGCTATTAAGATTTTGATACACTCATATCCTTCCACATGGACAACTGATTTTACTGTACTGTGGGTGACCAGATTTTCCACTTTATGTCGAAATGCATAAGGTTAAAGGTTAAATCCAGTGCACAATTTGTATCTGTCTGTCTGTTTTCAGGGACAGTATTTGAGTAATTACAATTATTTTAGAAACTGTATCTTGTCTCCATGATTTCCAATGACATATTGACGGGTGGTTTAACCGGAGAATCGCACCATTCATGTCCAAACAAACAAACATGGCGTAAGTTATAGATTTTGTTCTGAATGATACCATAGTATTGGAAAGGAAATGTCTCCCACATTAGAGAGACATGCTACAAACTATTGGCTGTGATTGGACTGTCCCAAATAAGGGCACTTGTTTGACTCACTTCCTGGTGTGCTTTTAGACCCTCCTGCTTTCAGACAGAAAAGAGGAGGGACTGATTCCACCAGGCACAGAGAAGACACTTGATATCATCCACTAAACTTCCTAAAATGTCTTGCTGGGTTCCACTTACAAGAGACTAAAATGTTATCATTGTTTCCCCTTCTCATTTCCCTTCTTGAAGTTGTATTTAGAGTGATTTGTGCATGTTTCATTAAGCTTTACTCTCCTGTATTCAAGACGTCGTTGCTCCCATCTACCCCCGTTTTACACATCCACTGTGACATACTTACTTTGTTCTCTAATTTTATTTTCTTAATCTGTGATATGCAAAAATTTTTTTTTAAATAAATCAGTTGCTCGCAATTTATGCATGCAGCTTTTGTTGTGATGACGTCAGCTCCCATTGGGCACCACAGTTTCGAACATGAAAGTCAGTGGACTTGTTTTTTTTTTTATGAAGTCATTTTGGATAAATATTGTGATTTAAAATGTGCAAAACATAATGATCCACGGGTGTCATAGATTATAAATATAGTAGACACAATATGTCTTCTTTATACTTGCTTCAAATGATAAAATCTGGTCACCTAAACTGTAGAAATGTGTATGTGTGTATGTGATCTTATTTTGTATTTTGAATGTGTTTTGTGAAGAATTTCACTTCTTTGATCAGCTTTTTTCCTTAACTGTGTCTCCACATTATTCAGCATGATCATCATGTGCACCATTTTGACCAACTGTATTTTCATGACCTTTAGTGACCCTCCTGAGTGGTCCAAGCAAGTAGAGTAAGTATACACCACAGAATCTCACCAGATCTCACAGTGCTTTTGGGTATGAATCAGAAGAAGTTTAGGTATGCACACATCACAGTGAACATGGAGACAAACAAGACAAACCTACACTCTTACTCCAAACTGTACTTAATGAGGGACTTTTCCATCAGTCAACTTTGGATATGAACACATACTTTTTTAGCTTACATATTTTTGGAGCCTACAAAAAATAAGAAAACATTTCTTGCTTGAGATTTCAACTTGGAAAATTCAAATGTTTTTAAATCACTTGATGTAAGTTAGATTATGATCTACTTGTTTTGTTGATAACAGACACTCTAAGAGTGTCAATACTGTTGTTTTTTGTGTATATTTGTAACATAGTGTTTGTGTCTGTAAAGGTACACCTTCACAGGGATCTATACGTTTGAGTCGCTCACTAAAATCGTGGCTCGAGGTTTTGCGATAGATGACTTCACTTTCCTCAGAGACCCCTGGAACTGGCTGGACTTTATGGTCATTTCTATGGCGTAAGTATTTGCATGAATGAAATATAACATCAGAATACTTCTTTACTTTTAATTGTCTGACCTCAGCTCCTGTTGTATTTACTCACAATACACAGTCCATTCCAAATCTTCCTCTCCTTTCCTCTTGAGAGCTCTCTAGCACACCCAGACCAGCACTGGAAATAAGAGTTTGTGCTTGATGTTTTTCCTGGTAAAATAGAAGTTTATTACTAAAAGAAGTAAATTACTAAAATAAGATCTGAATTTGGACCATAATTGTACTACTTTCCCTGGATTTACAATCAAAATGGTGCATTCCTCAGACGAATCTGAGAGGACTGTTCATGAAAACATTCATGGAGGGCAGATTTGAGGGCAGTATTGGCTGTTAATAGTAGTGTGTCTGTCAAACTCAAAAAGTACCACCAAAAACATACATGGCTTTCCAAGTACCACCAGATCTAAACCAGGTCTATAACAGGACTATTCCAATAATTGATGATACTGTACGCACATCATAACAATAATATTCATTCATTTGAACATTCATTTGCACAGCCACTCCAGATGTAAAATATAATGCTATGTATAATGCTATATAACTATATGATTTTCTTCCTGTTCCTTTGTTATTATTCTATTTTGCCATGGATCTAATGTAAAATCGGTCCTTTGTAGGTTCATAGTTTGACTTCTGTTTTTTTCCGTCTCAGATACATCACAGAGTTTGTGGACTTGGGAAATGTGTCAGCGCTGAGGACGTTCAGGGTGCTCCGAGCTCTCAAAACTATTTCTGTCATTCCAGGTGAGGCTCCGTATGTTCTATGCCTGTTTACATGTTTGGAGGAGGAGGACGGGCTCTCAGCTAAACTAGCCAATAACAGCACCTAATTAGCTGAAGAACAAAATGCTTATAAATGGTGTTGCAGCATCCATTTGTTAGCCTTGCTATATTGTTAACCTTAACCTATTGTTAATCAAATGTTCAAATGTTTTTAGCTGAAAAGCTACACTTTCTGCACCCCACCATAAATTGTGCAAACTGCAATAGACCAGGGAGCAGACAGAGACCACAGAGGGAGACACTTCAAACACCTCAGACATGCAGATTTAACCATCACAGGGACTTACAAATGCTAAAAATGGGACGTTCTGCTTCACATCTTCAGTGGCTCAGTGGCAGACGCAAGGCAGTTGTAGCCTCTTAAGTCATCCATAAGTCATAAGATATTCTAAGATAATTTTTTTTTTTTAAATAAACTTTAACTATGTTCATTTGTTTTACTCCAATCAAAAATGAGTGTTGACGTTCTGACCTTCCTCCCACAGACATGACCTCTGCTGTGTCCTTGTGTCTCCTTAGGCCTGAAGACCATTGTTGGAGCTCTGATCCAGTCTGTGAAGAAGCTGTCAGATGTGATGATCCTCACCGTGTTCTGCCTCAGTGTCTTCGCTCTCATCGGCCTCCAGCTCTTCATGGGGAACCTCCGACAGAAGTGTGTGATCTGGCCCATCAACATGACAGAGCAGTACCTGTCCAACGGCAGCAGAGGCTTTGACTGGGGGGAGTACATCATGAATGACTGTAAGCTCCAAATGACACTTTATTTAGATATTTAAAAGGCCCATATTACACTTTTTTCTGATCTATGTTATACAGTAATGTTTCCTCACAACAAACATACCAGGAGCTGTTTTTTGTTTCATTCACACGTTTAACACACAAACCCTGCATAATTTAGGCTGAGCTCTTCTCTCAAACTGAAAACACTTGTGATGTCATGTGTTAATACAGGAAGTGCTCCACTATGTTTTTAAACTCCATCCACATTCACTAGAAAAGGGGTACTCAAACTTGTGTGAATGAAACAAAACACCTCCAAGTAAGTGTTTGATGAGGTAACAACATAATAACATGGCTTTTAGCCATGTTATTAATAACATGGCTTTTAGCCGTGTTATTAATAACATGGCTTTTAGCCGTGTTATTAATAACATGGCTTTTAGCCGTGTTATTAATAACATGGCTTTTAGCCGTGTTATTATGGCTAAAAGCCATGTTATTATGGCAGGTTAAGATGGCAGGGCACCACCATCTTTTTGGAATTTGTCACATCTAAATTAATTCAAAGGGCCTCTAAGTAACTTTCCCAGTGAGTCCATCACCTGCTTCTCCATAGAGATGCTTTGCCTGGAATGTGCCAAATCTGTATCATCAAACATATCCATTTTGCATTTAGTCAGTTAAATGTGCTTGTGCTCAGAAATTGACTTAAAAATATGCATTTTCTCTTGAGAGGGTCGCCACTTCACAGCTCTGAGCTGTAACTTGGCCTTGGATGTCACCTGCTTGTAACCATGAAAAGTGTTAAGCTTAATCTTACTGTGGAACAGTAAACATGTGGCAAACACTTCACTCAAAAGTTACATACTACACCTTTAATATCAATTATAATCCGATATATTTTTTCCACAGCTAATTTCTACATTCTGCATGGTCAACTGGACGCTCTTCTTTGTGGAAACAGCTCAGATTCCGGGTAAGCAGCTAAACACAGATTCATATTGATAGAGTTTGATCATATTATTCTGTCATGGTTTTGTCCAGGCGCTGTCCGGAGGGCTTCACGTGTATGAAAGCGGGGAGGAACCCAAACTATGGCTACACCAGCTTCGACAGCTTCGGATGGGCTTTCCTCACTCTCTTCAGACTCATGACACAGGACTTCTGGGAAAATCTTTACATGCTGGTACAGGATGTTTTTATTTTATTTTATTTGAGCAAATTGTTACACAGTGTAACTTGGTTTCACTAAAATAGTGTTAGTATAGATGTATAACAGTTCAAGTAACGGTAAGATGTAGCATGACCACTATTAGGGCTAATTGTTGATTAGCTGACAAGTCAAACTATTGTTTCATAAATCATAAATTTAGATTTTCTAAACACGTTTAACCAGATAAAAGTAAAATATGCAAAGTGAAGACGTACAGAATATGTAGAAAACCAATTGTGTTATTACATTTTGATTTAATGGTGCCACTGGTTTTCATATGTTTTTAGACGATTAAAGGGCCCGCCTGACGCTATTTTCTAATCTATGCTATAATGCTGTTTCCTCATCACAAACAGACCTGGAGTTGTGCAATATGCATGTTTAGGCTGAGTTGAGCTGAGCTGAAAAGGAAAACACTCCGTTCCACCTTGTATGCCATATAGTAATGCAGGAAGTCCTCCACTGTGTTTTTAAACTCAAACTTTCACTAAAATCATTGAGATGATTTCAGTCCTGGAATTGCCCCCTCTCTACTGAACTAAAGATTAAAGGAGCTGTTAACTAACTGTTACCACTACATGACATCACATAGTAGAACAGAGCATTATTGAGTTTTGGAGATGTAGACAGACTAATAATAACTGAACTGAAACATCCGGGTATGTTTTTGATCACGATAACATGATTAAAAATTCCATTTTGTGTGATATTATGTCATATATTTAATGGTGATTAAAAAGGTCAAAGACTTTTAGCAGTAATAATAGCAACTGCAGTAAAGATACTTTTTCAAATTTTCAATTTTCAGAAATAACTTTGTTCCATCTTGTTTATTGGTACATTTATTGGCACGTTTGGAAAACCTTTATAAAATCATTCTTTAACGAAATCTGGACTAAACCAAGTCTAAAACAGGTCTAAGCATGTAATTACAGAAAATAAGGTGTAAGTAAACTACGTCAAATCAGAAAAAGACATGCTTCACAGTTTGAAAACCACTGCTCTCTGCATAATCTCTGTTCATTATGAGCCCTGAAATCTGAGCCGGTCCTTTGAACCCCATGACTCTGTATTGTATTATTTTCCCCACACACTCTGAGAGCTGCTAATGCAAAATTTAAACCAGGTTTTTAAGCACTTCTGAACCAGGCCTACACAATGTTATTAATGAAAAAGACTAAAATATAAGAAATGTAATTTTATTTGATATTTGTTCATTTGTGTTCACATGTGTACTTACTGTTATGGCTTGTATCTACAAACCTGACTCTTATTTGGGGTTAAGGAGGGCTTCCTAATGCTTGTTTCCATGGAAATGCTGTTCCTTTGGCTATAATATTCCCAATTATGGCAGAAAAACATACGTCTTCATGGAGAATGTTGAGGAATCATGTAGTTGACTTTCCACTTCCAGAATACTATGTATCAATGTACTGAACCCCACAACTCCATATTGTATTTCACGTCTTTTATTTTGCCTAGACTCTGCGAGCTGCGGGTAAGACCTACATGATCTTCTTCGTGCTGGTGATCTTCGTGGGCTCATTCTACCTGGTGAATCTGATCCTGGCTGTGGTTGCCATGGCATATGAGGAACAGAACCAAGCCACGATGGAGGAGGCGGAGCAAAAGGAGGCAGAGTTTAAAGCCATGTTAGAGCAGCTCAAGAGGCAACAGGAGGAGACACAGGTGAGGGACGCTACAACAGACAGGGAGGGAATCTGGTTGTGCTCTGGAGTTTGATGATGTCAGAATTTCAGATTAAAATTATGGAAGATTTGCTGTTTTTGAAAGAAATATCCAAACTTTTGATCCACAAATCCACCTAATCATTGTGACAAAATAAATCAGAACCAGGTCAAAAACATCTGCCATCTGATAGTTTAAAGGAAGATTCTACTAATACTACTAACTGACATAGCTAACCCCTTTAACCTTGTGCAGCAAGATGAATTCTTGTGATATTTGTGAGTTCACAAACTCACGAGAATCCATCTTGAGGAGCTCCCGCTGGATGGTTTAAATTCGACCAGAGCAGTTGTCGGCCCAATCACAGGTCTTCTGTGGCAGGAGGATGGCTTAGCCTTAACGCCCTTCATGCGCCCCTGTATTGCGAAAATGGCTAAATTAATTTATCTTCCCTCTCCAGCATGACACATGTTGTGGTTTTACCTGGCTAGTAGGATACGTCATTTTGACAGGTTGGCCGTGATTGGCTCAAAAGAAACTGGTGGGCGGGCACTTCGAGGCGGTTCGCTCAATCAGCTTGAGGCATTCTGCTACAAGTCCCTCCATTTCTACGCCAACACTTTCAGCAAGAGCCATTCCAGAGGGATAATGTGTAGAACTCAGTTCAGAGTCATACACAGATCAGTCTGGTGTGAGCCAGGTTATAATTTCAAATACAAAGTGAGCCCAATTGCACTTCTGGCTCCATTGACTCCGTTTCCAATTCACTTTGTTTTGACTGCTGCTGTCAGGCTCCTCATTTTGGTCTCAAAATGTTCATACTAACTCACTCCACATGATCCTGCTCTTTTTGCTATCTTGTCTGTAAATAAAGTCCAATTCCTAATATGGAACCAGCGCCAAATTCCCCCCGTAACAGCTAACCTTGGTGAGCTTCATTTGAAGCTATGGGTGACTTCACACTCATTGTCTTTATATAGTCTGTGGTTTCCAACTGTAAGGTTTCTAGAATGTATCTTTATAACACATTCTGAATCTAAAATACATTGGCTTATGAGGCTCTTGGTGAACAAAAATTTTGGTCTCAAAAATGGAAAAAAAAAATTGCAGTCTTAAAGGAGGCACTGTAGTTATCGCCTATTCTTCTCTTGCCATTCCATGATATATTTATGTAATGATGTTTGCTTTGCAGCGGGAAAAAAACAAAAAACAACTGCACCATCAGACTTCCACATTTCACTTTTTTGTCCCGACGGTTGTTGTTGTTTTAAAGCCTGTTCTTTTTCCCCAGGCGGCTGCGATGGCCACTTCAGCAGGGACGGTGTCAGAGGCGGCCCTGGAGGATGAGGGTGGGGGGCACCTGTCAAGGAGTTCCTCTGAGGTCTCACGGCTCAGCTCCAAAAGCGCCAAAGAGAGACGCAACCGCAAGAAGAAATGGCGTCAGAAAGAACAGGAGAAGGAGAAAGGAGACAGCGAGAAGGTGGTGAAGTCTGAGTCTGACGATGGGAGCAAACGAAGCACCTTAAGATTCCCTGGGACTCGACTGGGAAGGAAGACGTCCATCATGAACCAGGTATTTTGATATTTTGTATCTTTATTTTAGCCAAGGGAAGTTTATTTGTATAGCACAGTTCATACGCAGAGTAATGCATGTGCTTTACAGAATAAGAAAGGCATGCTAAATGGTTACATTTATATAGCACTTATCCACCTTTAAAGCACTCAATTTAAGTGGTTAATTTTACATCAATGAACCACTCATTCACACACACCTTCATACACCAGTGTACACAGACCCAAGGACACAATGATCGTATTCATCGGTGGGACAAACCTAAGAACATACACTCCACCGACTGAGCTACTGACTCCCCATCAAATCACACACAAATAATTTAAATAATCATAATACATTTAAAGAGATAAGACCCTTTCAGTAATAAGAAGAGCTAAACAGAACTGTTCTGATCAAAGTTGAGGCCATGTAGAATCAAACTTGAACGAACTTGTAACCATTGGGATGTGCCTTTGATATACCGGTAGGTACATTTACCTTTGGTAACAGGATAATTTATTATTAGGCCCGAGCACCAGAGGCTGGCGAAGGGCCTATTAGTATCGCATAGCGATGCTCAAAGGGGGCGGGAACTAAAATGAAACTACGTGACTAGTGACCAGGGACCTTCGCCATGACGTAGCAATGCGCCAGACGTTTCTGAAAATGTATCGTTTGTTGGCCCAAAAAAAGCTGAACATTGTTCTCATATCTTCTTCTTCTTCTTCTTCTTCTTCTTCTTCTTCTTCTTCTTCTTCTTCTTCTTCTTCTTCTTCTTCTTCTTCTTCTTCTTCTTCTTCTTCTTCTTCTTCTCCTAACGCACTCACCCATTTTTCACCCGGTCAGCAATGACTTTTCTAACTTTTGGCTATTTCCATTTCAAAAAAATCTATAAAATGGCTCGTCAGCGCTCCCTAACGAGACAAAAATGCATTAGGGAATACGAATGACACCAAAAAAAATTTGCACGTAGAATCATGAAATTTAACACAGAAGTCGATCATGTCAAGACAAGTAAAACGCCACAGCCCCTGACACACCAGATGGTGGCCATCTTGGATTAAAGTTTGCGAAACGATCAAAAACTCACCAAACTTTGCCAAATGTTCAGAAATGATGAGACATTCAAGAAAATATAGGTTTCACGCGTGAGGATTAAAAAATGGAGATAATACACCACCTCGAATATTAGGCTCCGCCCACACCTATGGGAGCCGTCCCAGCTCAACTTTGTCGTAGAGCCACGAAATTTGGTACACACATTCGTCACATGAAGACAAACAAAAAATATTATGATGGCCATGCCCCCTGACAAAGCAGAAGGCGGCCATCTTGGATTGAAATCTTCAAAATGCAGAGTCGGCATTTTCACTCATGTTGCGTTTGAACGAACTCCTCTGAAGGCGCTTCACCCACAGGGCTGAAAATCACCGTACATCATCTAGAGAAGTGAAGCTTCAAACGTTTGGTCCATTTTTTAAAAAACTGTCACGGTTTACGTGTGGTGAAGCTCCAAAGTTCAATCAAAATTTAGACAATATTCAATGTGAAGATTTGCTCCCGTTGGCACAGGCTCAGTCCGATCGTGCTGAAATTTGAATCACTGATGCTGATCTCAGCCTGAATATAAAACACTATAAAGCATATGGAAAATTACACTATAGCGCCCCCTAGTATAATGAAATATCGGATTTGTACCAAATTTGAGAATTAAATTCTATGCATGACTACGAGCAAAAAAATACAATACGGACATGGTGAATTTTTCACTGTTGGCCACCAGAGGTGCAAAGACTCCTCAAAAATCATTTAAAGGTGCACTATGTAATTTTTCTGATGGAGGATATGTTGGCCTGGGAAATTTTAATCACTAATATGTGATCGGCCTGAATATAACACACTAAAGCATATGAAAAGTGTGGTTGGGGTTTACGGTTATTAGGGTTAGTGTGGGGTGCAGCGTTTGCAGGGCGCGATGTGCAGGGCACGTTGTTTGTAGGGCACATTGTTTGCGGGGCACGGTGTTTGCGGGGTGCAGTGTAGGTGCACGCAAGGGCTGATCGTCGTCGCTTGCGGCTATTATTATTATCCATCCATCTTCTCCCGCTTAATCCTGCTGGGTCGCGGGGGCAGCTTGCTGCCCAATCCTCATAGCACCTGACCCCCCCTATGAACCCCTCTGCAGGTGGTGAGCCCACAGGAGGGTGGACAACATGGTCCTTGATGTTAGTTCATAGGGGTGCAGTCATGTTTTTTAGGTTGATGGGGGAAACCGGAGTACCCGGAGAAAACCCATCCAGACACGGGGAGGAACATGCAAACTCCACACAGAAAGGCCCGGGCAACCCGGGGATCGAACCTTCTTGCTGTGAGGCCTGAGTGTTGCCACTCAGCCACCGTGCTGCCTATTATTATTATTATTATTATTATTATTATTATTATTATTATTATTATTATTATTATTATTATTATTATTATTATTATTATTATTATTATTACTATTATAATTTAAAAAAAGAAACAAAGTTGTTAGAAAAACAGTTGTTCTGAAGTCAGTCCAACATTCCCTTTTTTCTCAAATTTGAGTTTGAGGAGGTAAAACTATTAGGTTTATGGAGGCATCCATTTGTTTGTCGTGTAGACATTTATAGCACTCAACAAATGAGCACAGGTATAGCAGGTACTGCTTTATGCCTGCAAAGATAAAACAGAAGCCACCTCTGCATGTGCCAGCTCTGGTATGCTCTTCTATCCCTCCTCTCTCTGATCATTTAACAATACACTGAGAATAAAACAACACATTACAACTTCACAAACCTGATGGAATGTGCAGTAGGTTCATAAGCTGGGTGCATGCTGATTGTATTGTGATAGCGTTCTGAGGGGAGTGACTTGTTCTGAGGGGAGTGACTTGTTCTTTCCCTCCTCTCTGTGATAATTTCTTATAGTTGGTTAGTCTATGTGAAGAGCATAAATTGTCTCCATTATAACTCCTACAGTAGTATGCCATAGTTACACTGTGTTTTGTGCTCACCCCCCCAGTCCCTGCTGTCTATCCCTGGCTCTCCGTTCATGTCACGCCACAACAGCCGCAGCAGCATCTTCAGCTTCAAGGGCCGCTCGAAGGACATGGGCTCCGAGAACGAATTCGCTGATGACGAGCACAGCACAGTGGAGGAGAGTGAGGACCGACGGGGCTCTCTCTTTATACCCTACAGACGCAACAGCTACAGCGGCTACAGCCAGGGCTCCTCACGCATCCACCCGCTGGCGCCCCACTCAGGAGGGAAGAGGAACAGCACTGTGGACTGCAATGGCGTGGTGTCTCTGATTGGACCAGGGCCCGACCGGCGACTCCTGCCTGAGGTGAAAATAGATAAGGCAGCCACTGACGAGAGTGTAAGGACGTCTAAGAGACACTGGTTCAGTCTAGGCATGATCAGGATCTGTCCCCTGTGCGATCTCTAACCCGCTGACCCAGGCTGCAGACTCCCACTTTCACTGTTTGTTTGTCTTTTACTCATGAATATTATTTTCAAAGAGGGGGTATAATGCAAAATCAACTTTTTAAAGCTTTCCACCTTGTTGTAGCATTGTCCCCTCATCAAAAACATGCCTGAAGAGATTTAATATGGCATCCACGCATGTTTGAGTAATCTAATGATCTCTCCTATTTGAATCCTCCTTACAGTCATCACCTACTCTCTGTGTGGCAATTGTCCATAAATATACAAAAGCAGGATACAAAACAATACACTACAACTTCACAAGCCTGATGCGATGTGCAGTAGGTTCAGTAGTGGGATACACAATATGTTGTGAGAGCGCTCTGAAGGGTGTGTGACTTAGGATGGAGAGTAAAGGCAGGGAGGACCAAAAAAAACCATACAGAAACTAATGAAACATGTTAATGTGTTATATTTGATGAATATAGCAAAACAAAAACAGTAAAAAGTAGCATGGTGATCTAAATATGTTATGTGCTAGCAGTTAGTAGCTCATAGAAGTCAGATACCCCCTCTTTAATATTTCATTTAAGGGTGTGTTTCTTTTGACATATTTCATGTAATTACGTCTAAGAGACACTGGTTCAGTCGAGGCATGATCAGGAGCTGTCTCCCCGTACAACCTCTAACCTGCTCACCCAGGCTGTACACTCCCAATTTTACTATTTATTTGTCCTTTGTCATGTCATCTGTTTATTTTTAATGCTTTTATTTCATTTTACAACACATACCACATACTAATCACATATATAAATATTAGATAGTCTATTCAGAAATATTTCAAGTTGTACCGTGTAACCTTTCTGGTGGAGGGTACACCACCTGCTTTTATCTATCTATCTATCTATCTATCTATCTATCTATCTATCTATCTATCTGCTTAAAAATACCTTGACAAACAAGCATGACCTGAGTGTCTTTAATTAGATCAGTTTAATGCTATACGTTGGGACATTCTAGCCAAAGGAATATGATCTCAGAGGAGCCAAGAGGGTGTACCCTCCACCAGCAATGCTACAGTATCTTTAATAATGAAGCGCTTAGACCAAAATGAAGTAACAGTTTTTGCAGACAGGTTGCATCCATTCTCCATGATTAGTTTCACACATTAATATTACATTAACATATGAATTATCTTTACTTTGTTCACGTACTGTATGTATGATTTTAAATTATTTCTACCTTTTCTAACTGTCTGTCTATGTAAGCAGCCTTATAAGTGTTGTGGTCCCCAAATTATTTAAGAATAGAATTAATTTGCCTCTTTTTAGTCCAAACCAGATGAAACTCTGCATTAGCATGGTGCGACTTGACCTACATGCATGCTAATGAGTGCATGTGGTATAATGTCTGCTGGAGCTCCTCAGGTGGAGACTGATGAAGCTCTGGAACTTAAACCACCAGAAATGAATGTTTAAAAGGGTAAATTCTCAAAGAACATAGTACTGGATTTCTATTGTGGAAACCATTATTTAAGGGGGGACTATGTGATTTTTTAAAATGCATTGTCCATAACTCTCTTCTCTCAATGGAGATATTTTGGTTATTTTGATTCTAATGTTCCGCAGTATGGCATTAAACTGTTCCATCTTCAAGAAGGCAAGCCAGTATTATCACTAGCCCATTTCAGCAATAGAAAAGCCTATAACTGAATAAATGCACAATATATATGTTTAATGCCATACTGTGTAACATTCCAGGCAAAGCAATGACATCTCCATGGGGACAAGCAAGTGGCAGACCCTCCAACCAGAAAAGTTACATTGTGCACTTTTATTGCAAAATTTAACTGCTTAATTGCCATGTGCTTTGGATTTGGGACTACCATTCAAGTTAATAAAGGGGCTGAACCAGAACTAAACCAGGACTAAATCAGTAACTAAACCAGGACTAAACTCTGACCAAACCAAGTCTACATCAGGACTGAACCAGAATAACAGAACCTTTTTCATACTATGTAGTCACTTTAAGAAACATACAAAGTAAATATTGAATTAAAGGTGCACTATGGAGATGTAATTGCTTTGTCTGGAATGGTCCAGAGTATGGCATTACACTTATTTAGCTTGCACATATTCAATAACAGGTGTTTTATTGTTCTAAAAAATACTTCAACTAAAAAGACTAAAAATGCATTCTTACTGTAAGTCTCGGCAGATCTGACCTCTAAGTTGCATGTCAGGCTTGGTGGCATTACCTGCTCTTCTCCCTGAGACAGATAAGTGCAGATAAGATTAATGCCATACTGTGCAACATTCAAAGTCAAGTAATAATCTCTTCATTGACAAGAAAGTGGTGAAGAACCAACATTGTGTGCATTTAATTTCCAAATCTTTCAGTGAAATATTATAGGGCTGTGGTTAACTAAACAAAATTTTGGTTGAATAAAGACAAATCAATCAAAAAGGGTTGTGGCAAAAGCTCTCAAAACCAATACGTATCTCTCTCTTATGTAGCTGAACCATATAAATAGATATAGCTAACCTACTAGCCGCCGAGTGCCAAATAACGAGCCTCATCTTCATTCATTTGACTGGAGCTGAACACTCCCTTCGTCCACTTCTTTATAAGACCACACAAAGTGCACTCACAAGACTACACCTGCACAGATGTTCATTGTAAAAACACATAAATCCTAATTAATTGACTAAACGACTACAACCCTAGAAATATATATGTGGAATAGTAGTAGTCAATTAGTAATAATGTTCTTTGAGAATTTACTGTATGGAATCTTGGATCATATTTGCATCATTGGAGCTGCAGCATTATAACTGACCTACCCTTACCCCTATGTTCTTCCTCATGACCACTGAAGGCGCTGTTGTTGTTTTGTGACAGACGACGGACGTGGAGCTGAAGAAGAAACATTCGGGGTCACTCATGGTTTCGGTCGACCAACTCAACTCCTCGTTCAAAGAGAAGGACCACACCAAGAGCCAGATGAGCGTCGTCACCAACACACTCTTAGAGGGTCTGTCACTCAAACATGCACTTTAAATGGACTGGACATTGTGATGAGTTTATAAGCACTTTTCATAACTTTAAAAGACCGACAACTAGCATGCTAACATTGCACTTCCTAGTTGTACTATAAAAATGCACATATTTTGACCTCAACAGCTGTTTGTACAATATTTTTGTTCTGGAGCATGACGTTTTTGCTCAAATAATCATGTACAGGACCTTTAAGGTTAGGATCTGGAGGGTAATGGATTGACTGTGGGATCATAGGTACACTCCTGTCTTAAAAATGTGAAAAACAGAACTAGTTCATTTGAAAGTTTGCATTGGTCCAAAGTTCTTCCTCACTTACCTTATGCATTCAGGGCATCCTAATTATGCACTGTGATGAGTTTATAAGTGCTTTCTGGTTCATATACGATACAACACTTTATAATCAGATGCAGACCACACACAGCTGTCTCATTTTGACCCTAAGAGCTGCTTTGTGTGTAGTACTTTTGCTTCACTCCCCGATTAACATAGACTACAGACACTTTATTGAGATAAGATGGTGCTATTGTGAATCATAAAGTCTTTGTGGTTGAGGCAGAATTTAACTGGATATAAAGTAATGGCTTACAATTTTTTTTCTTGTGCCAAAAAACAGTGGTTCCCAAACTTCATCGGTGAACCCAACATCTCAGTTGTTTAATGTTTAATTAAGACCATATCATTATCATTATAATGCATATAATGATTTTATGTATTTCTTTTTTCCAAAATAGGAAAATTTACACTTGGAAACAACATGACTATCACTAATTAACTATAATTAAAATGTAGACTTTTTTTTTTTTTAATTATGCATAAAAGTAAAGGTTAGATAATGAAAATTATTGTCTTCCAAACTGTGTGTTATTTTATGTTCGATTCTCGTTTTGTACAATACTTCACCCTGAGCCTACACATTTACAGACACATTTTAGAACATTCCTAATGTCTGTGTACACTGGTGTATGAATGTGTGTAAATGGGTGAGTGGTTCCTTGATGTAAAGTGTTTTGAGTGCCTTGAAGGTAGAAAAGCGCTACATTAAAATGTGTTTTTGTTTGTGCAGAGTTGGAGGAGTCTCAGAGGAAATGTCCCCCCTGCTGGTATAAGTTTTCTAACGTCTTCTTGATCTGGACCTGCTGTCCGATGTGGCTGAAGATAAAGCACATCGTGTACCTGATCGTCATGGACCCTTTTGTGGACCTCGCCATCACCATCTGTATCGTCCTCAACACGCTCTTCATGGCCATGGAGCACTACCCCATGACCCCACATTTCGAAGCGGTCCTTGCCACGGGAAACCTGGTAAAAAAAACTAAATCATCATATTTAGTTCTGCATTTACAGTTCTGATGAAAAGAAAAAAAGAGGTGTACAGGACCATTGACAGAATTTGGGTGGGCCTGGGACAAGAGAGCTCATTGGCCCCAATATACACATTACGCAAAACTGACTCTTGTAAGCTTTAGGCCAAGTTATAATTTTGTTACCTCCTCCATAACACACCCGTAGCTGTGCTTTGTTTCACACATGTTTGTGTAATCCTTTATTGTTAGTCTGTCTATTAGTCTGTTTACACCTCCAAATCTCAAAATGCTCACCTTGTGATGTCAGGAAGCGGTAGTTTTAACATTAACATTACATTTTGCATTTAGTTCAGAGAGATTAGCAATTCCAGGGCTGAAATGATCCAAATGATTCGAATGAAGGTGTATGGAGTTTAAACTTGAACACTTTGGAGCATTTCCTGTATTATCACATGACATCACAAGGTGGAACAGAATATTTTCAGTTAGGGTTAGGGTTAGAGAACTCAGCCAAATCTGCAGGGTTTGTGTGTTAAACATGTGTGAATGAAACAAAACACAACTCTGGATATGTTTTTGGTAAGGTAACTATGTCATAATATCTATCAAAAAATAGTGTAATATGGGCCTTTTAACAGAAAGTAAAGGAAGCCCCCCTTCCCCCTTTGTCAAATGGAACCAACTCTCTATGTTCAGTTGTAGTTGTGCTGCTATGTTTGAATGGTTGCAGGGCAAAGGAAACATTTATGTTGCCCCTGTATAGTACTACTCCTGACAGGTTGCTCCGATGCAGTGTCAAATCTCCCTATATGTTGCCTGGCAAATCCAGAATGATCATCCAATCAGATTGTTTTTTTCCCAGTGATGCTTGAGGAACAAAGGATCTCATTGGCCATGTATCATTTACATAAAATCACTTTTCTCTCCCTTCAGATGAACCGTATTTAGTTCTTTGCTTACTGATTCTGCAGAAAGATGCAGTGTTTTTCAGTCCCCTGTGATTTTTCCCCCCCATTTTTTCCCAGTACGGATAGACCATGCATTTCCTTGATTGGTATACCCACCTGTCAATCATGCCCATCTGAAAATGGGGAGATTCCTAGTATTGAAGAAGTGTGTATTCTGGATCTCAGGCAAACACACACAATAATGAGCATCCTAATCTGAAAACATCTCTGAGTGAGTTAAAACAGTTAAAAATGACTGCATTTGTGCCAACCGGACTTATATACTATGCTATAATCTAAATATTAAAAATGTATTGATTACATTTGAGTTTACTTGGAATTTCTAAGAAAAAAAGTTACATATCCACATTTAAAGTAATGATTATAGCTGCTCTAGGGTAAACTGACAGAAGCGAGACTGCCAATCTGCTCCACCAACACTCACTCACACACACCACATTCACACAAAAGCAAGGTGGGTCAAGTGTCTTGCCTCAGAACATAACAAAGCTGTGCACTAGTCCGAGTGGGGTTCAAACCACTGACCACTTTGGGTTAGTGGGCGAGCGCTCTAAAACTGCATATGAGCATACTGTAACGCTGCTGAGGGAAATCACAAGACTTACTAATAGAAGTGACGTTGCAGTGTTCACGTTTTTACCAGAAACATTTAAGGTTTTACCCACAAAGCCTTAAGGGTAGAGAGGGTGACTTAGTTTGATATTTGCACTTAAGAACACATATATACTGTCCTCATTAAAGATTTAGGCCCATTTAAAGCAGACAGCCAGCCTCGCTCTAATGCTGCGTCTTGCTTACCTCAACTCTTACCTCTTCCTCTTATACAAATCTACACGCAGCAGTTTCTATGCAGTGGTGACGAACTGGTGCAGTCACAGCTCAGTAATCGTCACTTAATGAGGGGAGGGATTTTTGTTTTATGCTTAAAGGTCCTATGCTATGCAAAATTAACTCTTGTGAGCATTTAGCCATGTTATTATTATACCCTTAAAGCTTCCTTTTACCTTTAGTTCCATACAGATTGGCAATTCCAGGGCTAAAATGATCCAAATAATGCCAGTGAAAGTGTGTGGATCTTAAAAACAGTGTTGGGCACTACCTGGAGAGTACATGACATCACAAGGTTGAACAGAATCTTTTCTTAAGACTAGCAAGACATACTACAGGATTTTTCGGATTTAAACGATTTTTAAATGTGTGACAAAATGTACACACCACAGACATGAGGAGAAACGTATGAGACTTAAAATGTCTGATTGCAAAGACTTCAGTTGGATATGTCTGCTTAAAACAGGCTACAACCCTGTGAGCATGATCGTGTCAGCGGTGTCCTGTCTACAGTAAAACCACTCGCTTCTTATGTGTTCAAAAGATCAGAGCTCTGCACTTTTAGTTTAGACTGTTATTATTTGTGAAATGTAGTGCAATACTTCAAATTAGTGCTGTCAATTGATTCAAATATTTAATTGCGATTAATCTGATGAATCTCACTCGCGATTAATTGCAAATTAATGGCAAATTTTTTTGTCCCTTGAATCATCATTTAATACTCTTGTTTGTTTTTTTATTGCAAACAAGAACAATTGTCAGTGAGACACTTTGAGTGAAGTGCCTCTCTTCTGTCTTCAGAACAAATAATGGATGAAATAATGTGCTGTGACCTGAGGTTGTTCTCATTACTGAAGGATATCCAGTGAGCTCCAGTGCGACTGGGTTTGTCGCCCCAACGTCTGTTGTACAAGGGGTGCACTCTCGCTGGGACTTTTGGGCTGTGCCCATTGCTGTGCTCAGGCACGGTTGCCTGGGGTTCTGTGGACCAGGTTCACACCTGCCGGGCTGTAGACAGGGCGTCATCGCACGGTGCTGTTTGTGGGTCGCGCGGCAGAGCTGGCGGTTTTTGCGAAGAGGGTGGGTCCAGCGGCATAGGGTGTCTATTGCGTGGTGGGGCCGGTGTGGGTCCTGCTGCGGTGCATGCTCCTCCTTGTGTATGTGCTGCTGTTCGCGGTCCTTGTCGCAGATTTGCCATGTTTTGAAGCAGACTTTGTTTCGTGTTTTCCAACGTGTGCATCGTGCTTTGGCCCAACTTCTCCAACTGGGACTTCTCAGTATCATACAGATTGTTTTCTTTCCAGTTTGACGCCAATTGACGCCATTAAAATTGTTCTGAGTTAACGCGTTAAGAGCGCAATAATTTTGACAGCACTACTTCAGATACATGATTTTTAAAGCATAAAAGATTGGCGATAATGTCCACAGGAAGTAGAGGCGCTAATCTGCAGCTTCACCTTGATCTGTCCACTGTGTGGATGTAAACAGACACACGTGAGGAACTATTTTGCCTTTTTACTTTTAAAGAATGCCTCAAACTGGATTAACAGTGCGGTTTTGTTGACTGGATGACTTTATTTGCAGAGGACAATTTCTATGGATAATGTGGGTGAGACGCTGCACTTTAATTTTACCACTTTATGGGGGGTGAGTAATAAAGACTTTATTTTCACTATATCCCGAGTTTGTATCTTGTGTCTCTGTATCTGTCCATTCTCTCCCCCTGAAACTCTGTTTTATTGGCTGTTACTGTAGTGTTGCCGATGTTTGGTGGTTACCACCTGATAATGACACACGCACGAGGAGCAGCAGCTTCAAAATCACACACGAAGACAAAAAGTCGGGTCACGCCTTCCCAAACTCAGAGTGAAGAAATCTCAGCCAAAATTGGGCAAATTCTCCTGTAGTGTGTGGCGGCCTTTAGCAGGATGCATGCTGCTGTGGTGTGACAGCGCTCTGAAGGGGGAGTGACGGGGAGCAAAGGGAGGAGAACAAAAGTGAAACTCATCAAACATGTAAACACATTGTATTCAGCAAATATATAATTTCTAAAACAGTAAGAGGCAATATGGTAGCCTAAATGTTTTCGCAATGAATACCCCACAGAAGTATAATACCCTCTCTGCAATGTTAAAAAATACATGCCAAACATGCATATTTCACCTCTCCACAGATCTGACCTGAAATTTGGCTTGGTGGGTTTACATGTCAGTCTTAGATAGGTGACTTTAATGCTGTATTTGCTGAACATTCAACAGCAATACAATCTCCATAGAGACAAGCTGATGGTGGGCAATAACACTGTACACTTTAATTTATAAACATCTAACCAGGCTCAGTTGGTATGTTGGAGTGTTTGTCCACTGATCCGATGGTTGGCGGTTTGAATCCCAGTCAGCTCCACTAACCGACAGGTTCATGGTGCAATTTGCAATGCAATAAATACTGTTGTGGTTTCCTCAGGCAAAACACTGATCTCACTCTCATCTTACTCATCTCACCCTCAGTGACTGTGCACGGTGGTGTGAGTGAATGTGTGTGTGAATGAGTGAGTGGTTCCTTGAGGTAAAGCGCTTTGAGTGCCTTGAATGTGGAAAAACGCTATTTAAAAAAATCACTTCACAAACTCTTCATTCTGTCTTGATGCTTTTGGTGGTAAGTCTTTGTGTGTTCTTTCAGGTGTTCACTGGTATCTTTGCTGGGGAGATGTTTGCTAAGCTGATCGCCATGGACCCATACTATTACTTCCAGGAGGGGTGGAACTGCTTCGACGGCTTCATTGTGACTCTGAGTTTAGTGGAGCTGGGTTTGTCCGATGTGGAGGGCCTGTCTGTGCTCAGGTCATTCAGATTGGTGAGTCCAACCGGAGAAATCTCATTATGAATCATATGTTTTAGCAATTTAATGCATCAAAATTAGGGCTGTCAACGTTAACGTGTTAATCGCGACTGGATTAATGCAATCCTTAACGCAATAATTTAAAAAAAAATCAGGATTAAAGTTCTCCAGCCTTTTGTCTCTTCTAACGCGATGATCAGCTCTGGTTCAGGCCGGGCTCAGATGAGTTGGAGCAGAAGGTAGTGTTCGGTGCTTTCCCCGGGAAGAACAAAGTGTGCAGAGGACAGACGCTCAGAACATATTATAATGAACCAAACTGGGTTCACGCTAAGGTCCATATGCTTTGCACCACCACGGAACCAGCCGTGATCCTCGAGCATGGAGAAACGGAGCAGCCCGGACCTGTAGTCCACAGCCCGGACCTGTAGTCCACAGCCCGGACCTGTAGTCCACAGCCCGGACCTGTAGTCCACAGCGCGTTACCGCTTTTGCCGCATGGATCCAACGTGCAGAGGACGGCACGGAACTGCTCTGCCCCAGTCCAGTGCACACTGGTCTTGAAGGATAGAACAAGACCAAGGACCAGATCCCCGGGCCCGTCCTGAGGGGCCCCGGGCCCATCCTGAGGGGCTGCGCTCTGCGGTGAAGCTGCCGAGTCTTTATCGCTGTTACCCAAACCCAGAGCTTCTGCTCCGGGCTCATGCGCAGTGAGTTGTGCACAAAGTTCAAGGAGCAGAGGTTCCAGCTGACCCCAAAATGGGCGGATAATGGATATTGGACATTAATGAAATGTCAATCAGACCAGTTTTGGTTAGTTTGCCGGTGTGAAAGCGGACCGTACTGGAGCCTATAGGCTTAATAATAATGACAATTTTATTGCCTGCTGCAGACCAAATAATCAAACTAAAGGTGTGAAAACGTCCTAAGTTCGCACCTCCAAGCTAAACAGCCAGGTGCAGCGACCGGAGCATCCCAGCCAAGAGCCAGATCAGATAAACTACCATTTCAGACCTGTCGATGATCACACGTCAAAGAAAATAACAAATAAATAAATAAATAGATAATAAATGAAATGAAATGCAAAATAACACAATTTTAAACATGCAATTCAATATGGAATTAATCGCGATTAAAAAATTAATCAATAACATCAAGGACCATGTTGTCCACCCTCCTGTGGGCTCACCACCTGCAGAGGGGTTCATAGGGGGGGTCAGGTGCTATGAGGTTTGGGCAGTAAACCGCCCCCGCGACCCAGCCGGATTAAGCGGGAGAAGATGGATGGATGGATAAAAAATTAATCGCCCTAATCAAAATATTGACAGCCCTAATCAAAATACTTAGCTCATATGTAAAAAACCCTGTAGACCTCCACAAACATGACATTTTAATTGGCATCATTTAACACAAAAATAGTTTGAGTTGATTTACTTTTCTGAACACTGACAGTTTGAAACAGTTGGATCTCAATTTGATTAAAATGTGATTTAATGTACAACCGCATTTTGAGTCTATTACACTGAGGCTATGTTCCTTTTTAGCAAGGCATACATAGCAACATTTCCAATGTAAATGTTAAATCCCATTCACTTTAATAGGAATTGTGGCCTGCTATATTTTCAGTGTGATTTTTCCAGCACAATGTTAGATTTAGGAATTTTTATTACGTGGTCGTAAGCATTTAAGATCTTTATTTCACAGATTACTATGTAAATAAGCAAAACACCAAAAGAGCCTTGGTATTTTGTATTTCAATCTGCCATTGAAAATGTATTGGAGCTGACAGATGAAACGTTGCCTGCCTTAAAATGGGGCTCCAAGTGCTGCAGAATAAAGCATTCTGTGAATGAATGTTTCATACAGGGTAGGAAAGCTTTCAGAAATATTGTATGTAAATATTATATTATTGTATTGCAAATATCTGTGTGGGGCAAATATCCGGCATCTAGATCAATGTTTCTTCTGCTCAATAAATAATGCCTTTGAAGTGATGTATTTTTGACAGTAGAGTTGTGTCTGTGAATTCGTATTCATATCGAAGAAAGTGTAATATTAAATTTTCATTTTGGGATTATAATTCTTAATGTTTTTTGTAATTTTTCAATTCATATTCTGATGGATAAAATACACAAAATATATTTTATGTATGACTGGACTTATTTAAGAGTTTACAAATATTTATTTTATGCTCAATTACAGCCAAATATGCATGGATTTCCCATATATGCACATATTTCTATCCTATGCACACAAATATTTCTGAAAGCTTTCATACTTCATAGTTTCATTATTATCTGTCATACTATTGTCCTGAACATGTACTGATGCTAAACTATCTACAGGTACAAATAAGGTGAACTGAACTGAAAGGTCAGGTCACTGGAGGGATTTGACTAATTTCCTTGTATTTCTTGTGCTCCAGTTGAGAGTGTTCAAACTGGCTAAGTCCTGGCCCACCCTGAACATGTTGATAAAGATCATCGGGAACTCTGTGGGAGCTTTGGGAAACCTGACTTTGGTGCTGGCCATCATCGTCTTCATCTTCGCTGTGGTGGGGATGCAGCTATTTGGGAAAAGTTACAAAGACTGTGTGTGTAAGATCGCCGAAAGCTGTGAGCTTCCACGCTGGCACATGAATGACTTCTTCCACTCCTTCCTGATCGTGTTCCGTGTGCTGTGTGGAGAGTGGATCGAGACTATGTGGGACTGTATGGAGGTGGCAGGTCAAACCATGTGTCTCACTGTCTTTATGATGGTCATGGTCATCGGAAATCTGGTCGTGAGTATTTGACTGTTCATGAGTTTCAGGCATAAGAGTTTTCCATGGCAGATGCCGATTGTTAAAAATACAGAGCAACTAATGGCCGACAGGCTCTGCCAATATTTTTAGGTCAGTATGTTGGGCCAGTTTGATTATTTGCCCCAAATTATGTAATTTTACTACAAACTCACCCATAGCCCTTTTTACCACCAACCTATAAGAGAGCTATGGAGTCCCATTTTGTGCATCTATTTCTTGGTATTACAGTTTTAATACAAAGCTTTTTTAAGCAGCAAATTCACCCAAACATCAGCCTATACTGGAGATTTAAGGCCACTAGCTGATATGCTAAAAATGCAGAATATTGAGGCGGCACGGTGGCTGAGTGGCAACACTCAGGCCTCACAGCAAGAAGGTTCGATCCCCGGGTCGCCTGGGCCTTTCTGTGTGGAGTTTGCATGTTCCTCCCCGTGTCTGGATGGGTTTCCTCCGGGTGCTCCGGTTTCCCCCATCAACCTAAAACATGCCCGCACCCCTATGAACTAACATCAAGGACCATGTTGTCCACCCTCCTGTGGGCTCACCACCTGCAGAGGGGTTCATAGGGGGGGTCAGGTGCTATGAGGATTGGGCAGCAAGCTGCCCCCGCGACCCAGCCGGATTAAGCGGGAGAAGATGGATGGATGGATGCAGAATATTGGCTTTATATAGATGCCAACCGATATTCCTTAATGAATTAAAGGATTTGGCATAGGAAGGATCCTTTGACATCTTATGTGTCAAACACTTTTTGTGAAAGTTATCCTGCTAATAAAGGAGAGGAAGTAATAGGCTCTGTGCACAGCAGCACACTAGCTAGCACACAGTGTCTCAAAGCTAAGTCACTTTTATTAAAGTCGTAAAATATAAAATCAACAACTGACTAAATTAAAATTCATTAAAAATAATTAGTTTTCATGTGGGGAATATTTCAGTTTGTGGTGTTTTAATATTTATTATGCCAACATTAGCATTTAACGTTAATGTTATTTAATAGTAACGTTAGCAATGCGACACAAATTGCTACCTTTCTAAACACAGTTCTAAACAAGTGTCCTTCGGTACTATTTATTTTATTAGTGTACTTTTTAGCATGTGGTCAGTGACATCCACCCACAGCTCCCTGTTCACTGCCTCATCTTTAAATATGGATTCATTTAACATGACCCAGCAACAAAACCCTAGATACACAATTGGACAGGAAGTAGTGATGCTAACAGTGTGGTTGCCGGGTGCTTTTGTGCCATAGAACTATAATAAAATCTGGAAGATGAGTCCAAGATGGCACTGTATTGTTTTCAATGGCCTGTTGGAGCATGACCCCGAAAAAGATTTTTACTTCTGCATTTTCACAGCCCAACGCTACCATAGTGTGACATCAGAAACGCAGTTCTGACCAATCAGAGCCCGAGCTGCTGGAGCAGAGCTAGTGCTGGCTCAGAGTGAGCCCGCTCAGAGTGAGCCCGCACTAGCTACAAAATCCGACCTTTATGAAAGCATTGTGCTTTTATGGGAGAATTTTTCCTGGGCTGCAATACCGCGCTCGGCCACAAATCAATTTGGGGTCATGGATAGAGGGGGCGTATCTTAGCCAGCTGTTATTATAGATCCCTGTTTTGTGCACAGAGCCTGTTGTTGGGGAAGTTGTCCCAGATTGTATGTGTGAATTACTTTGGGTGGTACTAAAATCAGGTGAAAATTTCGTGTGAGCACCAGTCGTGGGTTTTCCAGAGCCATTTGTGTGGAGTCTCTGTGTAATGTAATGTGATATGTCCAAACCATTTGCAGATGCTTTATATTATTGCTTTAAAATGTTCTATCTCAATAATAGTTGTTATATTCTTGTATAAGTTCTGTGTCTGTTTCTAGCTCTCCTCTTTCCTGTTGTTATTCAGGTGTTGAATCTGTTCCTGGCTCTGCTGCTGAGCTCCTTCAGTGCTGATAACCTGGCAGCCACAGACGACGACGGAGAACCCAACAACCTGCAGCTGGCCATGGCCCGCATCCACAAAGGAATCGCCTGGTTCAAACTCAACATGAGGGCCCTGGTCGCACAGGTGCTCAAAAAGGTACACACCACGCTCCTTTTGGCCAGAGAATGTGATCTCATGGATCCATAGACACAAAAAACAGATATGGAGCACAACAGTTCTGCCCACTCCAAAGCCAAGTGACGTTCCGGAAGTAAATTTCCTATTCATTTCTTTATTTTTCCCATTGACTTTCAGAAAAAAAAAAAAAAATAAATAAAAATAAAGCTTGCTAGGGGCTAGGAGGTAACTATTGGCAACATTACCTGTAATTTTATTTCAAATATGATTCTGAAACTTTATAAAATGATTTTACATTTTAAATGTATTTTGGACAATAGTCACTTTTAAACTCTTAGAAGCATTTGATTAAAATTTTTTTTTTTTTGAAAAGTCTATGGGAATATTTACTTTGAGAACCGCTGTGGTTTCAAAATTGGAAGGAGAGTTGAGTTTATTCTTTTTTGCTCTAATAATGTCACTGTCTTTGTTATAAAGTGTTTGGCATGTGTTTTACAGTCCAGTTATATGGTCCAGTTAACAATGATCAAAATATGATTACAGTTATTTCACTAGCAAGACCCACGCCACAGCAATAGTACACAATAAGGATATTTACTGATGGGTGATATGGATAGATGTGGTTGGGTAGAGACTCAGAAGGGGGACTGTGTCTTCCCCTCTGTAGATGATGAGCTCAGGCTAAAAAGATGAACAAGCGACACAGAGAGGAAGGGCTTAAGATAGCAGAGACAGACTGTGTTGTCGGGATAGGCCTGTTCTGAACCTCAGGCAATCCTATTATCTCCATTTTAATAGCTAACTAGTCAGGATTATTCTGACTAACAGCCCAACACTTAAATTAAGTTTTCTGATCTATGTTATAATATTTCCTCATCACCAACAGACCTAAAGTTGTATTTTGTTTCATTCGCACATGTTTAACACACAAACCTTGCATATTTAGGCTGAGTTCTTCTCTCAGACTGAAGACACTCTGTACCACCTTGTGATGTCATGTTGTAATACAGGAATTAGTCCACTGTGTTTTTAAACTCCATACATCTTTACCAGAATCATTTGGATAATTTCAGCCCCAGTCAATCTCTACAGAACAAAGGGTAAAAGGAGCTGTTAACTGAAAACATTAAGAGTCACCTAAACTTAAGTAGACATTTGCTCCTCGGCCCCTCTTTCTTACCTCCTTGTCCCTGTCTCTCTCAGCCCATGGAGGACGAGCAGAAGCCGTTGGACGAGATGTATGAGGAAAAGCTCAAATGCATTGCCAATCACACGGTGGACATAAACCGCGAGATGGACTACGCCAAAAATGGGAACGGCACCACCAGCGGCATCGGGAGCAGCGTGGGCAAATACATGATCGACGAAGACTATATGTCCTTCATCCATAATCCCAACCTAACCGTGTGTGTGCCAATCGCTGTGGGAGAGTCCGACTTCGAAAACCTGAACACAGAGGACTTCAGCAGTGAATCCGATGTGGAAAACAGCAAAGACGTGAGTACCGAGAATATACTGGGACAACAACATGTCCTAAGACTATTTAAAGAAAACATGTCACAATATTAATCCATTACTCCAGAGTCGTCTTTTCTGAGCCTCCAAAATGCTTTGTTCGCATTTTGCCAGTTTTGTTGTGTCATAGATAAAACTCCAGACTTCTACGCACTTATTAAGCCTTTAAAATAGTTTTAAAAGTAAAATGTTTTTGAATGTTCTTTTTATGGCCATTATTTTAAGTATGTAATGTTTAATGCCAAGGTGACCAGATACATGTTTAAAAAAGGAATTAAAGTCACAAGTGTTCCTTAAAGATAGCTCTTGTATGTTTACAGTGTTTCCTGTAGATTTTGTTGCAACTATGGCAGTTAGGGTTTAGTATAAGTACACCGTGGAGTTAAGTATCTGACTTGTGTTCTTATGATGCAATGAGCAGCAGTGATTCATTTATTATTATTTTTTTTATGCCAATGTTAGTCCAAGTTGTTTTTGAGTATGGAGGACATTTTAGACTATGGGTGCTGCTCTTGGCGTGTCAGTGGCATAAAATTAGATACTTAGACTTAGACAGATTTTATTGATCCATAAGGGAAATGACTTGGACACAGTAGCTCACACCTCACAATGTAATAACAAAGAGTAAAAAATATAAATGGTAATGATAATACATTCTAAATAAGTAGCAAAAAATATAGCAAGAGACAGGTGTCAAATAAGACATTACTATATGAATGTATCTGTACAAGTCAAAATAAAATAGAAAATAAGTAATAAAAAAATCCCAGCTATATAAAAGAGCTAATCATTTATTGTCTATATTTTCTTCAGCAGTATATCATACTTCAAAATGTATTATTGTGACAGCCCTATATCTGATTTTTACTGGCCATGTTGTCTTTCTATTTTTTATCCATATGTCTGTGGGAGTTGCATCATAATGTGCTTTGAATGCATTGATGTGGCACTGCCTGTGAGCTGGTGTAACATTAGCCTATGTGCTGAGGCTGCAGGAGCAGAGGCAGCGCAGGCCACTATGTTGAGTGGGGCAGTCTAGTGGTTGAAAGTCACCTTGACCTGGTTTGGAGTAAAACACAAACACATAGTGCTGCACTGGTGGTTTTGTGCACTAGGTCACAGGGACGCAACAGTCTCGCACTATTGTGGCCAATCACAATATTTCGCATTACAATTACATCTGCTTAAAGAGGAGTATTATGCAAAATATACATTTTTTATTTTGCTTTCTACCATGTTATAGCCTATATGCCTGAAGAGGTTTTAGATGTTATTCATCATGTTTGAGTAATTTAGTGTTCTCTTCTGGGCCTATTCAAACCCTCCTTATGGTTAGCTGTAAGATTGGGTCCAATTCTCCACCCACAAGCATACGACACCCATGTTCCCACACAACCATTCTCTATAAATATACTAAAATAAGATACAAAACTGTATACAGCAACAGTACTTCACCAACCTGATGCCATGTGCAGTTTCATTAGCAGGATGCTCTGAAGGGGGAGTGACTTAGCACAGGGAGCAAAGAGAGGGGAGACTCAGAGTGTCAAAACAAAAGTAAAATTTATAAAACATGTTCCACATTGTTACAAAACATTGTTTTCGATGAATAGAACATATTAAAAACCTGACAAAAGTAAAATATTCCTCTTTAATTATTTAGTTTATGACAGAATCAAAGGCTTGTCAAGGCATTTTAAAAAGAAAAAATGTCATATTCACTATTTAGATTTTAATTTTATAAATGAAATATTGCAACAAATATTGTGAAAATATCTAGACATTTGGGTAGCGCTGCATGCCCATTAGGTTGTATGTGCTCCAGCAGTGGGCTTCAATGACAAAGCTAAAGAATAAAGGTTATTTGGTTGTAGCGGAGGAGTAGGATCTGAATGCGCTTGCTTTGCTGACTCGGGTGGACTGTAAAGTGCACTATCATTCTCCAGTGAATTAAATGAGTCTATGGCCCAGTGCAATAACAAGACTGCTGCTGTGCTGTTAGGCCTCTATTCACCCTTGATGCATGGTGTTTCTATTAAACATACTACATAGAATAATGATTAGGTAATGGCAATGATGAGTTATGCAGTTATGGCAAAATTAATTATATGCACCCTTTGGTTTCAAATACATGGAGTCCTCTAGTATGTTTTAATGGCTGCTGTTTTAACTACTATTCCAAATTTGCCCTATAAAAATATAGATATAGTATAATCAAAATATATTACAATTTCAAACTTGATTAAAAATAAAAAATAACAATAATATTAAAAAGGTTATGCATCAAATTCAAGAAAGTGCTTTGCCATTTGTGCACACAAAAAGTCCATACACATTGGAATGCTTGTGTAGGGTAAGTAAAAAGTGCATTTGAGAAAAAAAAGCAAAACACATACTTTTAATGATAAAGTCCACATTAAAAAGATCATTTGAATAGGCCTGTTATGTAAAAGCAGCAGTGAGGGAGACAAATAATAATAAAAACTGTATATTGCGTGCACATAATGTATATTGCACATAATACTGTATATGGCACATAATACTGTATATTGCACATAACACTGTATATTGCACATAACACTGTATATGGCACACAATACTGTATATTGCACATAATACTATATATTGCACATAATACTGTATATGGCACATAATACTGTATATTGCACATAATACTGTATATTGCACATAATACTGTATATGGCACATAATACTGTATATTGCACATAATACTGTATATTGCACATAATACTGTATATGGCACATAATACTGTATATTGCACATAACACTGTATATTGCACATAACACTGTATATGGCACACAATACTGTATATTGCACATAATACTGTATATTGCACATAATACTGTATATGGCACATAATACTGTATATTGCACATAATACTGTATATTGCACATAATACTGTATATTGCACATAATACTGTATATGGCACATAATACTGTATATTGCACATAATACTGTATATTGCACATAATACTGTATATTGCACGTAGTGCTGTATATTGACAGAATAACGAGGGAGCTAGTAGTAGTAAAAAAACAAAAAAGATCAGTAATAATGAGTACTTTACCTTGGCCATCAGTGTGACTGTGGCACAGGAAAGGCTCTTCTAGAATGTGTGTGGTGTCAGCCCTCTTCCAGTATTCGGCCTGTTAACTAGTGTTAATGCTAATCATTTAATAGGCAGTTGCACATCAGGGTCCCATACTGAAAAGGGAGTAAAATAGACCCTTTAAAAATGTGTAAACAAAAACAAACAAACAAACAAACAAAAAACGTAATGGAGGTGCCTGGAGGCAAAAGCAAAGTGAGCATAGTGCAGTTTTAATGGGGAGTTTGGGATTAGCCTCAGAATATCATAAAATGTGAACAAATAATGTACTAAGTGAAAACCACTCAGCTACAGTGATAACAGAACAATGAGAACAGGTTTGAATTTTTGTTCAGGGAGGTTATTACCCACTTCAGATTTTTAGGTTCTTCTTGAACCTTAACACTTAAAAATGTTAACCCTTACAATATATTTTTGTTTTTTATAACATCCTTCACTCCAAATTAAACTTTTGGTACATGACATAATCTTCCACGGTTGTCATAGATTATACCTGTGTAGCAGACAAAAGCACAATGTCTTCTTTAACATTCTTCTTAGCTGATGTCAGTTAATTGTTAAAAATGTGATATGGTCTATTTTTGATGATGATCATTTTGTAGGGTCTATTCATAGGTTTAAGAATGATGAGAAATAAAGGCAGATGCCATAGCGATGAACAGTTCAAAATATAATATATTTTAAATGGGAAATGTTTCATAGAACAGGAGGTTGAAATCCATGGGTAGAAAAGCCCATACAGAACTCCACGGATGAGTCACCAGGTCCTGCTCCAAACCGTGAATCACATTTGAATCTAAAGGGACAGCTGAATAATGGCTGAACTGGCAGCATGCCCTGTCGCTCATATAGTCACGAGGGAGGAACACGTCAATGGCAAACTTTAAAGGAGCACTGTGTAACTTTTCTGGTGAAATGTACACCGCTAACTTGTCTTCATAGAGGTGTTATTGCTTTTTTGCTAGGGATATTCCAAGTATTACTTATCTATCTCCATGGAAACAAGCATGCAATGCAAAATGGGTAAGTTAAATGCCATATTGTGAAATATTGTAGGCAAAGGAACAACATCTCTATGGAGAGAAGTTGCATGTTCTCCCTGTGTCTGCTGGATTTCCTCCAGGCACTCTGATTTCCCTCATCAACCTGAAACATGCACCATAGGTCAAATCCTCCAGCTAAGGTAGTCATGACCAAGACTAACTAACTAAACTATCCATGCATGGGTCAAATGCAGAGGAAACCCATCCAGACACACAGATAACATAAAAGATCCAGGCATATCCCTTCTATATGCACATTTGAGATTGTAATAGGTTACGTAATGTAAAAGTCTCACACATATGTCATAAGTTACTCATGAGTGTTGCCCTTTATTCTCTGTGTGTGTAGCTGGATGACACAAGCTCTTCAGAGGGCAGCACCATTGACATAAAGCCTGACGTGGAGGAGGTGGCTGTGGTAGAGGTGGTGGAGGAGTACATCGACCCAGAGGCCTGCTGGACAGACGGTACGGAAGATCCATTTATATTTTTCATTAGAGCTCATATTACTTTATTTTCTAATCTATGTCGTAATGTAGTTTCCTCATCACAAGCAAAACTGTTGTGGTTTGTCTTATTCACACGTTTAACACACACAACTTGCAGATTTAGGATGAATTTTGTCAGGAGCCAGGGTCGCTAACTTTCATGTTATCAGGAATATTGTTTGCTAAGGATGATGGGAACTGCCCAACATAATGCCTGATAGTTGATTCTCTGTCATGGTGCATTTTTAAGTGGATAGAGACTGATTGGAACTGTGTGAAAACAACTACATGACACTGACAGGCAGTTGTTTCTTTGTCATGGTACTGGATCAGTGTGGTTGAAAGGATTAAGATATGTTTTAATATTTCTTTAGTTCTATAGGCTCCTGCTTTCCCTCTGTAATCATGAAATCAAGTTTTAGACATAAACACAACCACTCGCATGTGTGTATGTCTGTGCAGAGTGCGTGGCAAAGTACAAGTGCTGTGACGTGCCCATCACTCACGGCTGGGGGAAGCACTGGTGGTTCCTCAGAAAAACCTGTTACCTCATCGTGGAGCACAACTGGTTTGAGACGCTCATCATCTTCATGATCCTGCTCAGTAGTGGAGCCCTGGTACACACACAAACACACACACACACACACACACACACATATATATGCTGTTCTAGAAGGTATGTACACCATTTATACTGTAATCAAACCCTGACAGAGATAGTTATATTTAAAATTACTGCAGACCAAAGTCACCGCTCACTTTCCTAACATCCAGATTTAACAAAATAAAAGTACACTTTGTTCTTCTCTCCATTTGGACATATGGGGTGATACAAATACACACACACACACACATACACACACTATCTCTACTGCTCTTTAAAGGGACCAGTCGGAATTTTGGACATAGGGCCTCATTTCCTAGTGAGCCAAAGTGTTGGAGACGTGTGGAGACACTTTTTAAAATATTCCATCCAGGCCTTGTGTTTGGAGAGGTTGCTGGTGCTAGGCTAGTGGATGTCAATGGCCATAGTTGTCCTGCCACTAAAAACAGTCTGACCCACTGCACAGTGCACCTGAGGCAAAACTGTTATAATGCCAGGCGGTCAATGTGTAATGTCCGTGTCAATTTTAGAAGTAAAACCAACTTTGCATTTGAAGGATTTATGTCTGAGCAGCAGCAGTGAGTTGTACTTCCTGAGCTCGGCAGCAGCGGACTGATATATGAGAAAATAGTACCTCAACATGTGATGATTCATGCGATGCAACGTTAGTTTTATTTCAAACATTATTCTATGGACACCGACATTCACATCGACAATCTGGCACAATAATAGATTTGCTTCGGGTGCTCTGTGGAGTGGGTAAGTCTGTTTTGCCATTGACATGCACTAGCCTAGCACCAGCAACCTCGGCAAATACAAGAACTAGATGGAATTTTTAAAAAGTTTCTCCACAGATCTCCAACACTCTGGCTCAGCAGGAAATGAGACCCTGTGTCCAAAATTCCATACTATCCCTTTAAGACGGCATGCCTGTTTTACCCTGTTGTCATGGTGAAAAAATGCACATACCCTGACAAAACATTTTAAGATAAGACACTCAGATTAAAGTCTAACTTGAGTAACAGTGCTTCAGACAGAGCAAAGTATTAATACATTTTTTGTATCAGAAGTATCTCACCTTTTTCAGTATTGTAGTGGTGCCTTTTAATGATAACCAGCCCCTTATAGATGCACCGTGAGCCCAGTGTGTGGCTCATTGTAAATGGCTTTAATTCACTGTCCTACAAACCAGCTTAGACTGCAGGTTCAGGCCTGGGGGAGGGAGGGAGTGTACTTTTGATTTATTACACCATGATCATTTTTCATATTATTAAATAAGACATCTGATGCTTTTTGGATAATTTCTTGTTTGGAACTATAGTAAAAATGATATACCGGTAGTCCACTTTTAGACCTGGTTTAGATTAGATTAGATCTGGAATAGTCCTGTCATAGACCTGGTTTAGATTTGGCGATATTCAGAAAGCTAAATCTTTTCTTTCGTTTTCTTTATTTTTTTTGTGTGAAATGTAGGCCTGTCATGATTATTAATACATCAACTTATCATTCAGCATGTGAAAGCTGGAATATATTTTGGATCTTTACATTTATCGTGTGCACAGTTTCTTTGTAAAAGTGGAGACATTTTGGGTATTTTGGCTGTAACACAATAAAACTTGAGCTGTAGAAGGTTGAATCACTAACTTCTATGGATAAATATTGGTTCATTTTGCTCTTTATTTGTTGCAGCTCCACCTTTCGAATGATACAGTTTATGTGAGCCACTGTGAGACCTATCATAATAACACATTTTGAAGCATGATATACTGTATTGCTGAAGAAATTATAGACAGTAAATAGTGGAACAAATTTATACCTCTAACACAATAAACCAAGAGAAGATTTAAACCACAAAATCTCTAAATCTACAATATTGTTAAAAGACATGACCTGAAGTCAATAAACAGCAGAAAGGAGCTAAGGAAAGACAAGGAGCTAAACATGTGGCAACTTTGCTAACTTAATGCTTTTTAAGAGGTTTCAAATAACAAAAAGAAGACATACATTCAAGTAAGAAAGAACATGAGACTGTGGAGCTATGTCACAACTTCAGTAAAAGCTGTTTACAGTTGAAAAATACAAAACTGTCACAGAGTCATTTTCATTCAAGAGCAGCGCAAACAGACAGAGAGGTGAGCTTAGAGTTAAAGTGTGATGGTATTTAACAGTAGACTGCTTCATTTTGTAAAAACTATCATTACTTAATAAGTCCTAGTTGCAGTTTGAGTTGTTTTGTGTAAGTTGAGGCTCCTACCATGTATGTTACTTGAGTTCACACATGCTCAGTAAGGCCCCGCTGCTAAGAAATCAGGATACTGCGTCTACATGCCACAGTATACTGGATACTATCAGAAAAACCCAGTAAGAGTATCCTGGTTTCTGATCATTGGGATACTGGCATGTCCAGGAGTCTGAAATGAGAATAGTGCGTTTACATGGACATACATGTATATACACTCACTGACCTATCACCTAAAACCTGACCCAAACGCCTTTTGTTTCCAGGCATTTGAAGACGTGTACATTGAGCAGAGGAAAACAGTGAAGATTATTCTGGAGTATGCAGACAGAGTGTTCACATATATCTTTATCCTGGAGATGTTACTCAAGTGGGTCGCCTACGGATTTGTCAAATATTTCACCAACGCCTGGTGCTGGCTGGACTTCTTCATTGTGGATGTAAGTCTAATACAGTTTTAATACTTAATGTTACTAAATTTGTCTCCACAGAAATATAACCCTACATGGGTTCAAAAATGGTTAAATACAAAACACATGTTTATTTGGTTATTTTATTTTAAACACAAATGTTAAAATTTTCTCTTTCCTTTTGTATTAAAGAGCCCATATTACGCTATTTCGTGCTATTTGTTATAATGTTGTATCCTCATCAAAACATGGAGTTGTGTTTTGTTTCATTCACACACAAACCCTCCATTTGGGCTGTGTTCTTCTCTCAAACCTAAAACACTTTGTTGCACCATGTGATGTCACTGAGTGGTGATACAGGAAATGCTCTACTGTGTTTTTAAACTCTTCACTAGAATGATTTGGATAATTACATCCATGGAACTGCCATTTTCTGCTGGGTCAAAGGAGCCACTGCCACTACGTGACATAATAAGTTTGAACAGGGCATTTTAAGCTTTGGAGACAGACAGAATAAAGGGTCACTCAAACCTGTGAATAAAGCAAACCACATCTCCAGGTATGTTTTTGACAAGGTAACAACATTCTAACTTGGCTTAAAGCTCACAAGAGTCAGTTTTGTGGAATATAGGACTTAATTTCAGTAGTTTAAATGCCATGAAAACTAGCCTGTGCTTTAGTCTGTGATGTGTGAGAGTTTGTGAAGTTGGGCTGCACAATATTCATCATAATTAAAACCGTGCCGTACTGAACTTAAGCATTAAAGGTGCACATGTAATTTTTCAGCTGGAGGGTATGTCACATGCTTGTCTCATGGAGACATGGTGATCTTCTTGCGTTGCCTGGAAAGTTCCTCACTATGGCATTAAACTTATCTCTCTGGGGAGACAAGCAGGTGACACCAACAAGTATTTTTTTTAGCTGTACAAACTTCTGTACTTGAATAAATGCATGACATATACATTTAAGACCATTCTGATTGCTTACATGTAATAACTAACACAGAGCACTAAGAAACTAAGAACGATTTCTGCACAGATCAAAGCACCAAACTGTTATTTATCTCAGGTAAAAGAAGTGATATACTTTGTTCCTAATAATACAAGAATTTTCAAGAGGAGATGTCTTCTGCATTTCGGAGACATGTGCTACAAAAAAGTGGCTATGGTTGGACCGTTTCTTTCCTTCTGGATTCTAACAGGATGTAGAAGGGACTGGCTGGTCTGGCAACAATTTCAGTGGTGTGTGATTGACAGGCAGTTTAACCATTCAGAGAGATGCATGGTCCATTTGTGTCCAAACAATTATGGCGTCTTACAAGTGAAAAAAGGCAACCAAAAATGTGTTTCATTTATGATTATATTTTCCTGATACTGGCCCATACCAATATTGGCACATATCTCTACGAAGGCCTGGACAAAGTTACAATTTGAACCATGATTTTGCTGTATATTGTGCAGCCCTGTCAAGAAGTTACAGTATCTTCATAGTATTATGATTCAGGCTGCAAGATTCAGTTGAATCAAAATGTCACAATTAGCAAATCCTTATGAATCTTGCAGCCCTATAAAGCTCTACTGTACTTACACTGCAGACATTAAACATCTAGTCTGGTTTCAAATGGCTTGAATTCTCTCACCTTATGCATTCTGAGTATCCTAATAATAATAATAATAATAATAATAATAATAATAATAATAATAATAATAATAATAATAATAATAATAGGCAGCACGGTGGCTGAGTGGCAACACTCAGGCCTCACAGCAAGAAGGTTGCGGGGTCGATCCCCGGGCCTTTCTGTGTGGAGTTTGCATGTTCTCCCCGTGTCTGGATGGGTTTCCTCCGGGTACTCCGGTTTCCCCCATCAACCTAAAACATGCCCGGACCCCTATGAACTAACATCAAGGACCATAATGTCCACCCTCCTGTGGGCTCACCACCTGCAGAGGGGTTCATAGGGGGGTCAGGTGCTATGAGGATTGGGCAGCAAGCTGCCCCCGCGACCCAGCCGGATTAAGTGGGAGAAGATGGATGGATAATAATAATAATAATAATAATAATAATAATAATAATAATAATAATAATAATAATAATAATAATAATAATAATAATAATAATAATAATAATAATAATGGCATTATTATTATTATTATTATTATTATTATTATTATTATTATTATTATTATTATTATTATTCATGAGTTTGTGAGTACATTTCACAACTTTCAGAGGCTAAATTGGAGATTTGCTGTCTAGGTAAAGTTAACAACCACCAGCATTCTGATTATTGGACAGTGCATATAATTAGATGCATACACTACACAGCAGATTTATTTGGAACTGCTTGTACAATATATCATCAAAAATTTGTCCCCACAGAAATTGAATGTGCAGTATGAAACTTTTCTGGTGGAGGGCCTGACGATTGCTCGTCTAAATGGAGATGTTATGGCTTTTCCTGAAATGTTACACAGTGTGGCATTTAACATAAGCCTGTGACTCAGAAATGAACCTTTCCTGAATAGCTTTAGAACGATCTGTATCAGAACAAGTACAAGAGTATACAAATAAAATAGACTAGTACACGCCCATGGTGCACTATGGAACCTACCTGCACCAGTGAGGGATCACACACATATAAGACCTCATGAGAATAGAAAAGAAAGTGCTCACATTTAATGCTGAAAATCACATTCTATTGTCTAAATAAAGAATGTTTTTAATTATCATAGTGGTATCGGAATAAGTTTCAAGTATCGAGTCTGTTACTTAGTATAGACATTGAGTATGGAATTTTAGTATTGTGGCAACACTACATGCAAAGCAGTAATACCTTCACAGAGACACACTGATGGCAGATTCCCCACCAGAATAGAGCACCTTTACGATTATTATTGAGAACTGAAGTCATTTTAACTGGTCTAGACACTGATTTCTGCAGTGTAGGATTTGCCTTTTGCTTGTTGTTGACGCGTGCTCTGACCTGTCCCCTTCTTTTGCAGCCGGTTTGAATATAACTGTGTCTCTCTTAAAGTAGAGAGAGTATAGCGCTGCCTATGGGTGCTTCCGGTGCTTCAGGGGTAAGACTCAGTGTCATGTTGAGACTTTCACAGGTTATGCCCTTTGACCTTTGACCCTGAAAGTGTCCTCAACCTCTGCCTTTCTCTCCCCACTTGGAGCTTTGGTGTGGACCGTGTACTGTTGTGTATCGTGACCATGTTGAATATCGTGTGTGTTTCTGTGGGTTTAGTGTTTTGTGAAGACATCTCCTCTTTCCCCTTCGTCTGACTCTCTCTTCACTTTGTCAACCACAAGTTTTTTTCCAGGTGTGCTCACTGTGCTGTTAAGCTGGTTGTCACCTCACACTGGCTTGCCAAACTAAACCAAACGAACACAAAAGGACAAATCTGGGCCTATATGAGCTAACCTGTAGAGGATAAGATGACGCCCCCTGGATGTGATGTGTGTGTAGTGTAACCTGTAGGTCTCTAACTGTGGCTCCTCTCTCCTCTGCCCCTCCCCTCTGTCCCATGTGTAGGTGTCTATAGTCAGCCTTATAGCTAATGCACTGGGCTACTCCGATCTAGGCCCGATTAAGTCCCTCAGGACACTGAGGGCCTTGCGGCCCCTCAGAGCCCTTTCACGTTTTGAAGGGATGAGGGTAAGACCCCAGACACCAGGCCTTCTGCATGTCTAACTATACACGCATGCTGGAGCCAACCAAGCAGAACCAACCAAAGATCTTTAAACTTCCAGAGGGAATCTGGCCTTTTCTCCACAAGGAGCTTTTGCATGAATGCAGATCATCTCAGATGTTCTTAAAGCATCTGATTTGATTCACCATTTCATTTCATTTATTTTACTGAAAACTAAAGAAGCAATTTGCAATCAAAAGTAATGTCTTCACAAACTAATGTTCAGCGCTTTAAAATAACCTCACAGAAGTGGTGAAAATGAACCAAATGATCAGAAATGCCTTACATTTGTAACACAGCAATCCAAGGGTCATTTGAGGATGAACAAAAGAGGAAATTGAATTTGATCCAAACGTGTGTACAGACGGTGCATCTCTGTTGCATGTCAATGACCCCTGAGTAGCTGTGTCTCCTCTGGAGCAGCACTGAAGCATGTTCACTGTCTGAGCTGGTGCAGTCTCTGCTTGTTGCTGGGAAGAAAAACTCCTGACTGACTTCTGTTATTTGACCTACCACAGTTTGGCTTTGGCATTGTCACACTGGAAGATCTACAAACTTCTGGTTGCATTCCCCTCCCCTCCCCGCCATCCCTGCTCACCAACCTGAATCTTCATTACATTTTAATTTACCATTTTGCAACTGTTTTATATGTGTTACTTAAATCCTCTTAAAATCTTTAACCAAAAAACTAATTCAACAATCTAGGAGCATGCAATCTCTCTGGAAATGCACATTCACAGTCTCCTAAACCAAAACCAAAACCAAATCCCAAGACTATTCTGGAGCCTGGTTTAGTCCAACTCTTGGTTTGGTCCTATTTTAGTCCTGCTTTAGTCCACATACAGAAGTCCATTTTTATTTACAACTAGTAGTGGAGTAACTGTGCCACTGAGAGTTGTGGGTTTGAATCCTGGTCTGCTGCTGTGCCTTCGGCTTGGCATACAGTTCTAGTTCTTGAGTTATGTTCGTCACAGAGACAGTATGCTGACCCAAAATCAAAAAGAAAAGCATGGATCATATGACAAAAATGTGAATTAAAGGTGCTACAGCAGATTTGTACTGTGTTAAAAACAGAAAAAACAGAACTAGTTGATTTTAAACTATTTGTCTGAACTTTGAACAGAATCACCGTATTTTAAACATTCATTGCAATTCTAATCACAATCGCAATGCTTCTCAGAAAATATTTTCCACAAATCTCCAGGAAAAAACCAGGCTCTTGCTCACTCAACCAAGCTGGAGAATTAGACCTTTTGAATGAAAAAGGAACAATGGAATGTGCATTTTTGTTTATGTTAACCTTTAATATTGCCATTGCATGTTGGGTCACTGCTTCTCTGTGTCCTGCCCCTTGCGTAGGTGGTGGTGAACGCCTTGGTGGGTGCCATCCCCTCCATCATGAACGTGCTGCTGGTGTGTCTGATCTTCTGGCTTATCTTCAGTATCATGGGAGTCAATCTATTTGCTGGGAAGTACTACTACTGCTATAACGAAACTGCAGAGGACATTTTTCAGATAGACGTAGTCAACAACAAATCGCAGTGCTTGGCTCTGATTATTGCAAACTACTCCGAGGTTCGATGGAAGAATGTGAAGATCAACTTTGACAATGTGGGTTCGGGGTATCTGGCTCTGCTGCAAGTGGTAAGAGCCATTTTACAATACATTCAAGCAGACCTGACTTTTCACCATGATATAGTTGTTTTCACCGCCACTAGCATATGCCCAAAATGTTATTTTCTTAATCTGTGTAGGATTGGTAGTCATTTTGGTACAAGTGAAAAAAAAAAATCTGCAGCTTTCTAGTGCACTGTGCAGCTGTCCATAGGAGGGGCCCACAGCATGCGGTGCTTTGTTGTCATGACATTTATGGCGACATCAGCTCCCACTGGGCACCTCAGTTTTTTTATGCAGGACTCAGCATAGATTTATTTTATTAAGTCGTTTTAGATAAAGTCGTGATTTAAAAGGTCTAAATTATAACATAATAATCCACAGGTGCCACAAGCACAATATGTCTTATTTAAAGTTAAAGTGCATATGAGAGGTTTTCAGGTTTTTTCAATCATTACTTTTATCATATCCATATATTTAGCATATCAATATTGACCATAGTTTGACATCAGTTAAGAGTTAAGTAAGTAGAAAAAAATAAAGGAAGTAGCGCTGACCTATGGCATCAGCATTCACAATATCCAATTTATGTGCAAGAAATCTGTCAAACATTCATTTAACAAGATAAAGTTGTTTTATTTGTCTACTCTGTTTAACTGTTATGGATTTAGGTTTTGGCCTAAATGATGTTTTAGTGAAATGCATTGTCTGAGCTGTCATATGCACTTAAATATTTAGCATTGGTTTAAAGGTGTACGGTGTAACTTTTGAGTCAGCCACTTGCTTGTCTCCATGAAGAGGTTATTGCCTTGCCTGGAGTGTTCCACAGTGTGGCATTAAACATCTAGCATTTATTCAGTTACAGGTGGTGTTATTGCTCAGATTCTTATTGTGAGCGGGGTCGCCTCTCCACAGAGCTGACCTGTAACTTGCGATCTGGTAGCTCCATCTGCTCGAGACCAGAAAAGTTACAAAGTGCACATTTAAATGACTTGGATGCAAAATGTGAAACTGGATGTAGTAGTTTTGACATAGTTAGATTTAATTGCTTTTGTGACATCAAATATTTTCTTTTTCTACAGGCAACATTCAAAGGGTGGATGGACATTATGTATGCTGCCATAGATTCTAGAAAGGTAACACCATACATTCACTTACGTCTGTAGTCAAGTTAATGGCACTCTTTCAAAAAAAAAAAATGTACATCTTAAAAAGGTGGAAACAGAACTGGTTCATTTTAAACTGTTTTGCTGTGGTCCAAAATCCTTATGCATTCAGTATATCCTAATTATTTACTCCAGTGGGTTTCTGAGTGCTTCTGACAACTTTCAAGAACTGGCATGCCAACGTGCACTTTCTGATTATTGAACAATAAACACTTTACAATTAGATGCACACAGTGGTACCAACGCTTTTGTTCTGGGACAATTTGCTTAAATACATGGGAAAATTTGGATACAAGGCCTTTAAGATTGAAAAATAGTCTACAGGATGATTTACATAGTTATTTTCGTACCACAGGTGGGAGACCAGCCAGTATATGAGGATAACCTGTACATGTACATCTACTTTGTCATCTTCATCATCTTTGGGTCCTTCTTCACTTTGAACCTCTTCATTGGTGTCATCATTGACAACTTCAACCAGCAAAAGAAAAAGATAAGACATGTTTTACTTCACTTTTGAATTTTTACCAATGCTTATGGCGCCTTTTTATTTAGGTGGTTATCTATCCTGGTAATAAAAAACAGTTCAACAAAAATATCACCTTATTTAAGTCATTTAAGTGGAGCTGTGCAATAAATTGAATTTGAATCAAGCTTGAGATTCACTCATTTTTGTTTAAAAGGGTTCAAATGGCTTAAATTCTGAATACTATCTACTGTCTGTTTTAGTGTTTTTGACAGGTTTTGTTTGTTATTCTAGTTTAACTATTAACATTGTTCCCTGAAATGATGAACTAACGACTAAGTCAGAAACTCCACAATTTAATCGAAACAAAAATAAAGTGAAAGCAGTCAGGTGTTAAGGCAGCTCTCTAGTTTGTGCAGTGTTTGTGATTGTAACCAGGTTGTATTATGCCTTTACTTTGGAGGTCAGGACATCTTCATGACAGAGGAGCAGAAGAAATATTACAATGCCATGAAAAAGCTCGGCTCCAAGAAACCACAAAAACCAATCCCAAGGCCACAGGTATGATTTAAATATATTCCTTTGTGTAGAAAGTGTAACAGATATGGCAACTGAACTGTATAAATGTTCTGATGCGGGGGTCATCCACTTGTTGGTTTCCATGGAGATGTTACTGTTTTGCCTGAAATGTTCCACAGTTTAGCATTAAATATAAATGTACATGTTTTTATTGCTACTTTAAAAAATGAAAGATTTTATTCCCTTGCATCTTTCCTAGATTGTTTCACAATAAAATTAATAAATATTCAAAAATAAGGCAATACATTATTACATATATTACTTTTTATTACATGTACACTTCTGTGTTTATAAAGATGGGACTCTGTGTCTTGATGCTAAAGCTAATGCAGATCTTGAAAAATAATACTGTAAATATACATAAAAGAGCCAAAAGTCCCATCACTACTGTCCACCTGAAAAGTTACATAGTGCATCTTTACCATTTACAGTGACTGGTCTAATGTTAAACCTCTTGTTTTCTCCTTCAGAACAGTATCCAGGGCATGGTGTTTGACTTTGTTACGCAGCAGGTCTTCGATATTTCCATCATGATGCTGATCTGCCTGAACATGGTGACAATGATGGTGGAGACGGACGACCAATCAGAGGAGACAGAGAATGTTCTGTACTGGATCAACTTCATCTTCATCGTGGTCTTCACTGGAGAGTTCCTCCTCAAACTGTTTGCTCTGAGGCATTACTATTTCACCAACGGCTGGAACATCTTCGACGTGGTGGTGGTCATCCTCTCCATCGTTGGTAAGAGCTTAGATAGATACATGGATAGATAGTAAAGACATAGACAGATACATTTTGAATTTTATTTACTTGAGATAAGATTTTTCATGAGGTATAGCTAATAAATGTGCTGGTCCAAAACATACAGAACTGGCTAAAATATTTTTCTTTCCCTCAAAAATTTGGCATCCCACAATTTTTACACTAAACCTACATATAAAAATTAGACACGGATAACAAAATTTGAATATGTTTTTTCATTTAAAATATTTTTTTTGTGATTTTTAGTTAACTTTCAAATGGGAATTGTTAACAACAACAACAAATGTTTGATCTACAATCTCTTTTACTATTTTCTTAAATCTTTCTCCAATTTTATTTTCTTACTCAGTCATACACGTATTTGAGATATATAATGTGATTTAAAATGACCAAATTATGACATAATGATCCCTGGGTGTCATAGAATATATCGATTTAATCAAAAGTACTGTACCATCAAAAGCACAGTATGTCTTCTTCATTCTAGTAACAAAATGCTGTTGTTTTCAGGTATGTTCTTGGCTGACCTGATCGAGAAGTACTTTGTATCCCCGACGCTGTTCCGAGTGATCCGACTGGCTCGAATCGGTCGAATCCTGCGTCTCATCAAAGGCGCCAAAGGCATTCGGACACTACTCTTCGCTCTGATGATGTCACTTCCTGCTCTCTTCAACATTGGCCTCCTCCTCTTCCTGGTCATGTTCATCTTCTCCATATTTGGCATGTCCAACTTCGGATACGTCAAACATGGCGCTGGAATTGACGACATGTATAACTTTGAGACATTTGGGAACAGTATGATCATTTTGTTCATGATCACCACTTCTGCTGGCTGGGACGGTCTTCTGCTGCCTATTCTGAACTACCCTCCCGACTGTGACCTGCAGTATGAAAACGCCGGGACCCCTGCTACTGGAGACTGCGGCAACCCCTCCGTCGGAATCTTTTTCTTCGTCATGTACATTATCATTTCTTTCCTGATCGTCGTCAACATGTACATCGCTATCATCCTGGAGAATTTCAGCGTAGCCACGGAGGAGAGCGCCGATCCACTCAGCGAAGACGATTTCGAAACCTTTTACGAGATTTGGGAGAAGTTCGATCCGGATGCGTCGCAGTTTATCAGTTATGCCAAGCTGGAGGACTTTGCCGACGCACTAGAGCATCCTTTGCGTGTTCCCAAACCGAACACAATTGAACTCATCGCCATGGATATGCCAATGGTGAGTGGTGATCGCATCCACTGCCTAGATATTCTTTTTGCCTTTACCAAACGAGTCCTGGGAGACAGTGGCGAATTGGACATGCTCAGACAACAGATGGAGGAGAGATTCGTAGCAGCCAATCCTTCTAAAGTGTCTTACGAACCGATCACGACAACTTTGAGAAGAAAGCAGGAAGACGTATCTGCTAGGGTCATCCAGAGAGCGTACCGCGCTTATCTCGCTAGGCGCGGTTTCGTATGCAAGCGCAAACCGGTGAAAAACAAGCCTGAAAATGAGGACAATCAAGAGCAAGAGAAGAAAGAGGGAACTCCGTCAACTGCCTCCCTGCCTTCGTACGACAGCGTGACCAAACCAGAAAAGGAGAAGCAGGAAGACAACATGGAGGGAAAAGGCGGGCGCAAGGAGAAAGGCAGAAACCCCAAAGACATCAGGGAATCGAAATGCTAAGAGGATTGACGAATGACACTTATAATTACACTGGAAATTATTAAACTATATTAACTCCAAGCAAGGAAATTCACACAGATGTACAGATTTCATTTGCAAGTCCGAGAAAATAATACTCAAGAAATTTTGTTTACGATTCTTGTATTTATGCAAGGGGGAACGCAACTCGGAACACTCTTTAGCATACTGTGTGGCAATGAGGTTCCTAGACTATTAACTATTAGAGGGACATACCTACTATATAAAGGAATATAGGAGGATTGCTCACTTGCCACTATGCGAATGATCACGCAAGGAGTTTGATGAGGAAAAAACAAAATGTGAAAATGTTCGGATATGAGTAATGGATTCCTATGGAAGACACTGGCATGTATGGAGACTTTGGCTGCTTCTTGTTGCTAGCCTAAACCAAGTGGTGCATTTGAATTGAAGGACAAGTGGTCAGTGAGCGGAGGGTGCGATGGAGAGAGTGAACTTTGAGAGAGATTTTGATTTCGTAGTGCTAGAAGTTAATTTATGCAGCAAAATGCAATGAAAAAAGAACTATCTTCAACTCTGCCCATGTTACTGTTACAGCCATTCGATATTTGTTACACCCACATCCAAGCGCTTTTTTACATGGGCTTTTACACCAATTGGTTTAAAAGGGTCTGTTTAATTTATTATTATTAATGTTGATAATAATAACATAGGGGTCAACTCGGGCCAAGGGCTTAAACCTAACATTTATTCCGAACGGTTTCCAAACATAAATAATTGTGCTTGTTCAAATGCATAGAAATGACTTTGCATGATGGCATGTTTTTGATCAAACGAAAAAAAGAAAAAACTTGCATGAAATTATCATAGTCCACAACAAGACACTAATACTCGAGATCGGGCAAAATTTTGAGGAAGTTGAGAATTTTTGAAGTGTTAAAAAGTGGGTCCGTAACACAAAATGATATTTTTTATTTTATTAACACATTTCAAATAACTGTATGCTAAAATGTTGACATAAGAATGAACTATGGAGCAATGGGTAAGATTTAAACAATAATTTGCTGCTTTGAAAATATATATTGTTTGTTTATTTTTGTACGCAATGTAATACCATACCATTTTTGCCTTTAGTTGCTTATAAGGGGCATTGTAGACAGGCTAAATATAGAGCAGGCTAACTCCATTCATATGTTTTCTGGTGGTTAACAAAAAGGGCTGCTATAACGACGCTATAACGAATTTAATTGTAATTTTGGAGACCGCCTTGTTTTATTTTCTGGAATGTTTTTCGGACGAGGGAAAAAATATGTTCGGAGAAGCCAAAGAGTTCTGCCTTTTTTGGGATTTCGACCATGCAAGACACAGAAGGATGCTATAGAAATGTATGCAAATGCTTGAAAATCACCATCCCTTTTTCTCAGGAGATATTAATAGACAAACTATTAAGAAGCTCTGCGACAAAATGCAAGTGAATGTGAAGGGAGATTTCATATATTTTGTGTTTTGTGTCATGATGTTTTTGAAGTAGAGGCTGTTGATTCGTCCTGGGGCATTTTCCTGCTTAGAAAATAGGGCTAGAACCATCTCAACCAAACAGCCATTTACATTATAATAGATGTGTTTTAGTTGTATGATTGTAGACAAAATCAGAGAAATTGTAACGCCCCGATATTTAACTGAGCCTCCACGAACCATTTTTAGCATAGTTTTATCGATTAACCAAACACAAGCTTTTGCACTTCCTGTTGTGCGATGATGTCACTTCCTCTGAGCTTCCTGGTCCAGTAGCTGCATGAGAAATCCGCGTGGGTGTTTGACGAACCAAATTGAAATCACAAAAGCTACTAAAGCAGTTTAAACACACATCCGACATTTGAGGCGAATCAAAATCACACGCAAACTGCAGAAGCGAAGATCGAACTTTTTAGAAACGATAAATAATGTAAAATATGAATTTCTTTGACGGCATGTGCGATTTTTGTAAATACAGATTAAGTAAAGCTACAGCTATTATCTAACTCTGAGTATTAATGACGTTAGAATGACTTGAGCGGATTGCGTGTTGAAAGCAGGTAGGCGGGCGCGCTTTTTGAGTCACTGTTCATAGGAACGGGGAGTGGGCTAAAATAATCTCTAACAATGCAAAAGTCATAAGAAATGAAATAAACAAGTTCGCACATGTACAGATACTTCACTATATGAGGCCAAACTCCCCCTGAGCAGATACTTGGTCCGGACTAGGGCTGCAACTAACGTTTGTTTGTTAATCGACGATTCTAGCAGTTATTATTTCAAAGAATCAATTTAGGTCTGCGGTCGACAAAAGGCATGTCCTGCAGATCAATTTGTTGACTAAAACAAAAGTCAACAAATTGGCAAAAGTTCTCAAAACTATTACATATCTCTGTATCTGATCCAAACTGCACTCAAAGACAAGACTACACCTGCACAGGAATAACACTACTGTAAAAACTAACTATTTATGCAGAAAGAAGTACTTAGAAACTATGTACTTTATTTATATAAATACAGATTGTGAATCATGAGTTTAATCTGACTTTTTACATATAAATTCCGCAAAATACCAAATCTTCAGATAACTCATGTAGGAACAGGATTAAAAGGACCAAAACTGGATTATTTGAATCTAAATTTAGCGAATATTAGAAGGGAAGAGGAGCTCACACACCACAGTTTAACAAGCATCGGACTAAACGACTAGAGGCCTTCAAGCCTATTGATGATTATCTTAATATTAGTTGCGATTAATCGATTAGCTTGTTTCAGCCCTAGTCCTGATTTGGTCCTGGTACGGTCCTGGTCAAGCCCTGGTCTGGTCAGGTTCATCTACTGCATGGTGAAGCCTGCCTTAGTGAGAGGATTGCACTACCAGCATACCCTTTTGTACAGTGTCTTGGTTCCAAAGCCCTAGTCCTGGTCTAGTCCTTGTCTGGTCCCGGTCTGGTCCTGGTCTGGTCCTGGTCTACAGATGAGACTAGTCCCTGTTTAAAGCTCCCCTCTGACACATCTCTGCAGTTTGGACTCTTGTTTTTCATGATTTGTGTCCTGGTGTGTGTTTCTTTACGCTGCAGTGTCACTTTGGGCACGTGCCTTTAGCTCCTGCTCTGTCTGAAAGGGTCAGAGTTGAAAGACATGTAGAGTAATGTGTGGTGTCATCGCCCAATTTGGAACCGTACCCAGTTTGGCACTATAGCTCAAGTTGCTTTAATAGCCGTCATTTTTTTGATATTTGCTTGATCAAATTTGCTGGTATCTTTTTTACTGATAAATCCTTTCTCAAATCGGTGAAAACTGTGTCTTTCATCAGTTAATTAAAGTTAGAAAACAGAACAGTGCAGAGTTAACATGATAATTTCATGAGTAAAACAGCTACGTTTTATGATTATGGTCAGATGCAGTCGGTTTTCTTTCTATTTCTAAGAAGAAACTGTGAAATTGTCCAACTTTGACACAAATACATTAAAACTTAGCAATGTGCGTGGCTACAACAGACAGGTCACATAATACACCCGTTTAAAAGAGTTAATTAAAAAGGTACCAAACTGGACAGGGTACCAGATCGGGCAATGAAATGTGGACTATCATCCTGCAGGAGTCCTCTGTGTCTCGGGGTCATGTTTGGGTTTCATTTAGGTTCTTTGTTTTAGCAGTACAGGTGATGACGGCCATTTTCGTTGCATGGATGAGAGGACTGAGCTGTTGATTTCGCTGTTCACTGGATGTTTTTGTGTTCTGCTGCAGTCGGGAGGGGGACTGGGCGATACATGAATCAGAGGAATGTCTTCATTTGAGCACGAACCTATTTCCAACAATAAAGCAGCCTTCCAGTTACGCCAGCGCTTCCTGTGGTCATTCTGTGCACTTTTCGGCATGTGTATGTTTAAAGTGGGACTAAATCAATACTAAACAAACTTTTTTTCGCTATTAAAATATATATGTGGTGTTCTAATACCATTATCTATAGTAGTAGTGATAGTCAAAAGTGAGAGTGTGCTGCCTCTAGTGGCCACTTGAATTTCAAGTACTATGTGACACCACGCAGGATGACACTATCTTTTAAACCCCCAGACCCCACCCCTCCTCCACCTTCACTCTCACCTTTGGTCCCCCAGACCCTGCCCCCTCCTCCTCTCCCTCTCCCCTTTAGTCCTCCAGACCCCGCCCCTCCTCCATCTTTATTCTCCCCTTTAGTCTTCCACACCTCGCCGTTCCTCCCCCCTCACTCTCCCCTTTAGTCCTCCAGGCCCCACCCCTCCTCCCCTCTCACTCTCCCCTTTAGTCCTCCAGACTCCGCCCCTCCTCCTCCTCCCTCACACTCCCCTTTAGTCCTCCAGACCCCCCACCCTTTCTCCCCCCTCACTCTCCCCTTTAGTCCTCCAGACCCCACCCCTCATCCTCCTTCCTTACTCTCCCCATTAGTCCTCCAGACTCCGCCCCTCCTTTTCCCTTGCTCCCCTTTAGTCCTCCAGACCCCGCCCCTCCTCCTCCCTCACTCTCCCCTTTAGTCCTCCAGACCCCGCCCCCATCCTCCTTCCTCCCTCACTCTTCCCTTTAGTCCTCCAGACCCCGCCCCCATCCTCCTTCCTCCCTCTCCCCTTTAGTCCTCCAGACCCCGCCCCCATCCTCCTTCCTCCCTCTCCCCTTTAGTCCTCCAGACCCTGCCCCTCATCCTCCTCCCTCACTCTCCCCTTTACTCCTCCAGACCCCGCCCCTCCTCCTCCTCCCTCACTCTTCCCTTTAGTCCTCCAGACCCTGCCCCTACTTCTCCTCCATCACACTCCCCTTTAGTACTCCAGAACCACCCCTCCTCCTTCCTTACTCTTCCCATTAGTCCTCCAGATCCTGCCCCTCCTCCTCCCTCACTCTCCCCTTTAGTCCTCCAGACCCCGCCCCTCCTCCACATTCACTCTTCCCTTTAATCCTCCAGACCCCGCCCCTCCTCCTCCTCCATTGCTCCCCTTTAGTCCTCCAGACCCTGCCCCTCATCCTCCTCCCTCACTCTCCCCATTAGTCCTCCAGGCCCCGCCCCTCCTCCACCTTCCTCACTCTCCCCTTTAGTCCTCCAGGCCCCGGCCCTCCTCCACCTTCACTCTTCCCTTTAGTCCTCCAGACCACACCCCTCCTCCACCTTCACTCTTCCCTTTAGTCCTCCAGACCCCGCCCCTCCTCCACATTCACTCTTCCCTTTAATCCTCCAGGCCCCGCCCCTCCTCCACCTTCCTCACTCTCCCCTTTAGTCCTCCAGGCCCCGGCCCTCCTCCACCTTCACTCTTCCCTTTAGTCCTCCAGACCCCACCCCTCCTCCACCTTCACTCTTCCCTTTAGTCCTCCAGACCCCGCCCCTCCTCCACATTCACTCTTCCCTTTAATCCTCCAGGCCCCGCCCCTCCTCCACCTTCCTCACTCTCCCCTTTAGTCCTCCAGGCCCCGGCCCTCCTCCACCTTCACTCTTCCCTTTAGTCCTCCAGGCCCCGGCCCTCCTCCACCTTCACTCTTCCCTTTAGTCCTCCAGGCCCCGGCCCTCCTCCACCTTCACTCTTCCCTTTAGTCCTCCAGACCCCACCCCTCCTCCACCTTCACTCTTCCCTTTAGTCCTCCAGACCCCGCCCCTCCTCCACCTTCACTTTTCCCTTTAGTCCTCCAGACCCCACCCCTCCTCCACCTTCCTCACTCTCCCCTTTAGTCCTCCAGGCCCCGGCCCTCTTCCACCTTCACTCTTCCCTTTAGTCCTCCAGGTTGTGGGCGTTGTAGGAGTTTCGGGGGTTTTGTCGCACTTTAATGTCAGGCTTCTGTCTAATATGTGTAATGCAAGCAGAATTTGAATCTAGTGTCTTATTATTTAATCTCATTGTTAGAGCCAGATTATGGTTTTGATCAGGGTTTGTGTACATTTACTGTCTTTAAGGCTCTGTTTTAAAATGGTGAAAAACAGAACTCGCTCATTTGAAACAGTGCAGTGGTCCAAAGTGCTTCCTCACTTCCCTTATTCATTCATCCTCATTATTCACCACAATGAGTTTAGAAGCACTTTTCACAACTGTCATGCTAAATGTGCACTTCCTGATTATGAGACAATAAAATTTTAATTAGATGCAAACATCTGATTTATTTTAAACAAAATTTGGTCAAAAATACATGGGAAAAATCGAGTACTTTAAGTAAAGTAAAGTAAATAAAGTCACTCTACTACTACTATATTTCGCACTAAGCAGATGTTCTCTTTTTCTGATTGGACTTTGTGATAAGGCTCTGTTTTTATTTGATATTTTGAATTTAGTGAATGATATTGTGTTGTGTGGGCCTCTTTCTGCCATGAACCAACATGATTTTCTGGAGAAGGTTAGTTAGTTATTTATTTCAAACCTGCACATGCAATTCACATAACAACATAACAATACAGACGCAGATACAAACATGTAGGTTCAAAAAGGGGATGGATTAAGCAAGGCATTTCCAATCCCATCCCACACTTCAATTAGTATATTATGCATGACAAGACAAACAAAACAAACATTAACACACTCATCCGACACAACACTGACCCTACACCTCCCTTCCCCTGACATCACACTCTGTGCTCAGGGCATCGCGGTCTCTCTCCAGGTATTTGTTCATTGTTTCTCTTTTAAACAGCTTTATAAACTCAACCAGGCTCCTTCACACTTCTGTTAATCCACAGATGAACTCCACATACTGAGATGCACATTGACTTTATAGTTCTAAATTTCGGCTGATAAAATGTTTTATTACCCATAAGTTTGTAATTATGATGAGCATTTTGATCTTGAAATAAATCATTTAAATTAGCTGGAAGAGAGTTAATTCCCTGAATATAATTTGAGCTGTTTTAGAGTTTACCAAATCAGTCTGAAGTCTGATGATTTGAATAACAGTGGATTTGTTAGACGTGTATCTGAGCAATCCTAATGGCTCTTTTTGCAGCGAAATTAAGGGCAGTAAATAAGTCTTATAGCAGTTTGCCCAAACTTCAATACAATCATTTAAATATGAAATAACAAATGAACAGTAGAGCATTCTTGTTCAGTAAATGACTTGATTTTTTTATCACGCACACATTTAGCAGCTTTTGTTTGGAAGTAACTTATATGAGGTTTCCACAACATTTTCTCTCTATTATAACTCCCAAAAATACATAGTTGGGTCATGAACGTCTCACTTAGTGATCGATCAGCAGCTCATTTCCCCCATGAGGATAATATGTTCTACCATATTATTCACTTCTATCCCCCAGGGACGTGCAGAGGGGGGTTGCTTGGGTTGCCCTGGCAACTGCTTGTATGGCCTCCTCGACTGAAGTTGCCCTTCCAGGGGAAATTATATATATATATATATATATATATACACACACATATATATACGGCAGTACAGCAGGTCCTAAGAAGCCAGCTCAATGGCAAGAACAAGGCGCAGGCAATAAACAGCTACGCCCTGCCAGTGATCAGATACCCAGCAGGAATCATAAGTTGGCCTCCATAAGGAGGAGATACAGACCAGGGATGTTAAGACACGAAAGCTCCTGACCTGCATGGAGGGTTCCATCCCAAGTCCAGCACCCTGAGACTGTACACGAGCCGGAAGGAAGGAGGCCGAGGACTAGTGAGTGTGGGAACCACTGTCCAGGATGAAACATCCAAGCTCCACAAGTACATCAGTGACAAGGCCCAGACTGATGACGTGCTCAGAGAATGTCTCAGACAGTGGGGCGCAGAGGAAGAGGTGCTGGAGGGACCATCATGGCAGGACAAACCCCTACATGGGGCGTACCACCGGAACATAACTGAAGTGGCTGATATCAAGAAATCCTACCAATGGCTGGAGAGGGCTGGTCTGAAGGACAGCACGGAGGCACTCATCCTGACTGCACAGGAGCCTTGAGCACCCGAGCAATAGAGGCCCAGATCTACCAGACAAGACCCAAGGTGTAGGTTGTGCAAAGAAGTGCCTGAGACAGTCCAGCACATAACTGCAGGGTGTAAGATGCTGCAGGGAAAGCGTACATGGAGCGACATAACCAAGTAGCGGGCATAGTGTACAGAAACATCTGTGCAGAGTACGGGCTGGAAACCCCAGGATCAAGGTGGGAAACGCCTCCAAAGGTTGTGGAGAATGAGCCAAGATCCTGTGGGACTTCCAAATACAGACTGACAGAATGGTGATGGCGAACCAACCAGACATAGTGGTTCTGGATAAGCGAGAGAACAAAGCCGTGGAGGTGGACATTGCAATACCGAGTGATGGCAATGTCAGGAAAAAGGAACACGAGAAACTAGAGAAATACCAGGGGCTCAAGGAAGAGCTGGAGAGGACCTGGAAGGTGAAAGCATCGGTGGTGCCTGTGGTGATCGGAGCACTCGGGGCCGTGACCCCCAAACTGGATGAGTGGTTGCAGCAGATCCCAGGAAGGACAACAGACATCTGAGTCCAGAAAAGCGCAGTACTGGGAACAGCAAAGATACTGCGCAGAACTCTCAAGCTCCCAGGCCTCTGGTAGAGGACCTGAGCTGATGAGGGTGAGAGACCAACCACCGTGGAAGGTGAGGAACGCGGAGAGCCACGGCCCGCAGAAAGCTGCGGCCGACGCCAAAAGTTCAGTTTTTTCAACTTCTAACACAGGGGTGGGCAAACTTTTAGACTCGAGGGCCACAAAGGTTCTAAAATTTGATGGAAGAGCCGGACCAGGGGCAGATGGACGGAGGGTTCAGGTCTGACTACATCAGGCCTGCAAATAGGCCTAAACCGAAAATAACTTGCAGGATCCAACGATTTACATGTGGCATATCCAAACGTCTCAATTCAACTTGTGCACCATATTTAGGGCCAATGATTTTCCGCATCAGAAGTTTTGAATTGCGTTTCATTGTGACACATTTGATGATTCTGTTGACAGTGTTGGGAAGGTTACTTTAAACTGTATTCCCTACAGATTACAGATTACAGACCCCAAAATGTAGTTTGAAACGTAATCCATTAAATTACTTAAGTGAGTAACGTAATCTGAATACTTTGGATTACTTGATATTGTCATGATTTTAAACCTAAATGAATGTAGCAACCATCCATCCATCTTCTCCCGCTTAATCCGGCTGGGTCACGGGGGCATTTTGCTGCCCAATACTCATAGCACCTGACCCCCCCTATGAACCCCTCTGGAGGTGGTGAGCCCACAGGAGGGTGGACAACATGGTCCTTGATGTTAGTTCATAGGGGTGCGGGCATGTTTTGGGTTGATGGGGGAAACCGGAGTACCCGGAGGAAACCCATCCAGACACGGGGAGGAACATGCAAACTCCACACAGAAAGGCCCGGGCGACCCGGGGATCGAACCCGCAACCTTCTTGCTGTGAGGCCTGAGTGTTGCCACTCAGCCACAATGTAGCAACCACTTCCTGCAAATTCTTGTTTGGTTTTAGTCCTGGTTTAGACCTGGTTAAAGTCCTGGTTTAGACCTGGTTTTATTCCTGATTTAATGCTTGTTTAGTCCTGGTGTTAGTTCGGGTTTAGAGGCGCACAGGAGGAAGCGCAGTGTACGCGACAAGACACGATCCACGCGCGGTGTCCACGCCGTACAAGAGGTGCGGTGCGCGCCGTACAAGAGGTGCGGTGCGCGCCGTACAAGAGGAGATGCGGGGTGCATGGCACATTAGATATAGACTAGGCCGCAGTGCTTTATGAGAAGGTTTTCGGACCATGAGTGAGGAAGATGTGTTCAACATATAGTTCTACCCCTGGGAAGTAGATCACACTGTAATATGGTTAATTTGGTTTATGTATCGATGTATCTAGAGTGTGCCGTCTATTGGGAAACGCCAGAATTGCTGGGAGAATAGAAGTACTACGTCTTATTACACTTCGTTCAATTTTGGCGGGCGATGCGGTGCTCCCTGTGTTCATGTCAGAGCAACTGCCCCTCAAAATTCCTGTACACGTCCCTGCCCAAGACAGTCAAATATCTGACTGAAAAGGCTTGACTGAAGTAGTGTCTTGCACAGGGAACCCTTTTGAACTGAAGACAAACACCAAACCCAGTCTCACCATTTCCCGATTCCTTAAACAAGGCCGAATTCGTGATGTGTGTTAGAAGGCCTGAGCTCTAAACGTGCTCTCAGCAAACGTCTTGTGTTGATTCAGTGAAATGTCCCTTCTTGGTTGTTGTCATGGTTCAGTGTTTGGGTGTGTCCTGGTGCAGCTGTTCTGAGGTGGCCCCGAGCTCCCTGTGTGTGAGTGTGTGTGTGCCTCTAAGATGGAGGGAAGAAAAGAGAGAAGGGAAGAGGAAGAGAAAAAGTGGAGAAGGAGAGAAGGAGAAAGAGTATGAACTGGGAAGGAAGTGCAGCTTGTATGTGGGGGGAGAGAAAGAGAGACAGGGAAAAGGGAAAGGAGGAGAGAAGGAGAGGAAGAGGAGAGATGCAAAGAGAGAAAGGAGTGCAGGGAAGATTGAGGAGGAGAAGGAGGAGAGATCAAGAGATAGAGGAACGAACAAAAAGGACTTGGGACATACAGGGAAGATGAGAGGGCAGAGGGAAGTAAGCAGGGAGAGGGACAAAGAATGAACAACTAAAGGGGGAAGAAAGAATAGAAAAGTGGATGAAGAGAAGAAATTACTTGAAATAAGCTGAGGATGAGATGAAGGAGGAGAGTTATAGAGAGAGGGTGAAGGGAGGGGAAAAGAGGAGAGAAAGAAAGGGAGAAAGTGAGACAAAATACACCACAATAAGGAGGAAGTGAGAAAGAGGGAAGAGAGGAGAGAGAGGTGTGTAGAGGAGGGGGAGCACTGCAGTGCAGATAGACGAATGCAGAGGCTGTGGCTGAGTCAGCAGCAGCTCCTCTGAGTCTGAACAGGGCAGACAGGACACAGCGCCCCCTACAGCCGCACACAGGAGGAACATCAACAATACACATACAGGAAGATACCGGAGCCTTTAAATGTCCCACAGAGGGGACATCTCAACACAAGAAATATGTAATAAAAAATAAATAATCTGATCAATAACTATTCTGTTTCATATATTTTTATTCATGTGTAACAAAATATAGATATGTGATTCAAACAGCACATATACGCACACCTTTTTCATTTTTATACACAGAACATAACTTACAGAGCTAACTAGCAAAAACAAATCACTCAAACCGAAATATGAATACAAGTAGCGTCATACAATATAATAAGAACAGAATTGTAGTAAATATGCTACTACTATTATTAATAACAAATACAAATAAAAATATATAATAATAAAATTTAGAAATAAATAAAAAAGCGGGAGTGGGGTTGGCATAGACCCGGGTCGGCAACCTTAAACACTCAAAGAGCCATTTGGAGCAGAAAAGAAAACACCGAGGAGCCACAAAACCCTAAAATGAGGAGAACACTGCATATGTTTTTTTTTTTACCAGTCTGCTCTGTATTAAAGATTGTAGTGTGTTGCATTTATGAAATCAATGAAAATACAACACAAATAACCCACTGAGTCGTGTCCTTTAGTCGGACAGAAGCTGACCATATCAGCACCAAGCTGTTTTCTGCGCAGTGTATGCAAATGAGCCATGCGGTTTTAAGTTTCATTTCTCCTTTTAGTCCTGGTTTTAGATCTGGTTTACACTTGGTTTAGACCTGCTTTAGACCTGCTTTAGACCTGGCTTAGTCCTGGCTTAGTCCTGGTGTTAGTTCTGGTTTAGAGGCGCACAGGAGGAAGTGCGGTCCACGCAGTACCTGACAAGACACGGTCCACGGTCCGGTGTCTGCGCCGTACAGGAGGTGTGCGCAGCGTACGGGAGGAGACGCGGTGTGCGCGGCAGACTCCACTGTATTTTTAAACTCCATACACCTTCACTACAATCATTTAGATAATACCAGCCCTGGAATTGCCAATCTTTATTGAACTAAAGGTAAATGGAGCTGTTAACTTGAAAACTACTGCTTCATGACATCACAAGGTGGAACAGAGCATTTTGAGCTTTGGAGATGTAGACAGACTCATAATAAAAGGTTAGTCATGTCGAGATAACAACATTATAACATGGCAGAAAGCTCATGAGTCCATTTTGCGTAATATAGGAACTTTAACATTTGAAATTTAAATAGTTATATTCAGCATTTTTCCTGTGGACAAGTGAAGGGCAAAATGAAAACCTGTTTATTCTTATATATAGGATACAAACGCATGTAATTGTGTGGGACTTTAAGGCTGCAACTGCACAATTTTACTATGTACTCATAAAACCTCTGGGCCTATAAAGAATCCGTTTGGGTAAATCCAGTTTTCCTCTCACTTCTTAAGCTGTGGTTCCCCCTAGTGGAGCTCCTCACGTAAGACAGCTGAGACTGGACAGGAGCCCCGCGACTTTACTCCAGGTCCAATTCACATAATACAACTGAGCAGGTGAATTTGTGAATTAAATTGTGTTCATTATAGATGAAACATTGACCTTCTTATCGTAGGACAGCCACGTTTAGACTGTTTTTGAGCCAAGCACGCTCATTTCTAGCACCTCGTGTTAACAAAGTAATTTCAAATTCAATTCAGATGATTTGTTTTATAATCTGCACATAGGCTATGACAAATTAGTGAAAGCAAATCTTTTTAAGATTTTGTGTTTTTGTTCAAATCGAATTGGGACAATATGAACACACAAACCTGCTTGAATAGAGCTCATGCATTTTTACATTGTGTTGTATTTTTGTCATTTTATGTAACAGTGTTTAAATATGTATTGGTCATATTTGTCAGACCTATTTTGTTGTTGATGATGACGATAACACGCAGAGCCCAAAAAATCCGCAAGGTGGCGCTTTCACCTCAGTGTTTTTACATGCTTGCTTTGGTCAAACTGAAGGACACTGTTACAAGTTGTTATCAAAGTCAGAAGTTTCTGTTTTAAAACAGTAAGCAGTGTATTGCAGTGGCGAGCGGTCCGGCCATTCAAGGCAAGCAGTGGTTGACCAATAAAATCTAAAATGATTGTGTGTCAAAAGTATATTTAAATAGTGTCGATTTATATCCAGATATCCCGTTCCCAATTTCCCATGTCTGTTTGAAACATGATCCTAGTCACGGTGTCCTTTAGTGCCCTCTTCTGGCCACTGACCAGACTGCAGCTACTGCGCTTCAGAATGTCTCGAACTTTGGTCTAGACGAGAGGTCGGCAACCTTAAACACTCAAAGAGCCATTGGGAGCGTCTCCCACAGAAAAGAAAACACCCGCGGAGCCACAAAACCCTAAAATGAGGAGAACACTGCATATGATTTTTTTTTACCAGTCTGCTCTGTATTAAAGATTGTAGTGTGTTGCATTTATGAAATCAATGAAAATACAACACAAATAACCCACTGAGTCGTGTCCTTTAGTCCGACAGAAGCTGACCACATCAGCACCAAGCTGTTTTCTGCGCAGTGTATGCAAATGAGCCATGCGGTTTTAAGTTTCCATCCATCCATCTTCTTCCGCTTATCCGGGGCCGGGTCGCGGGGGCAGCAGTCTAAGCAGGGGCTCCCAAGCTTCCTTCTCCCCAGCCACTTCCTCCAGCTCCTCCGGACGGACCCCGAGGCGTTCCCAGGCCAGCCGAGAGATATAGTCTCTCCAGCGTGTCCTGGGTCTTCCCCGGGGCCTCCTACCGGTGGGACATGCCTAGAACACCTCCTGAGGGAGGCGTCCAGGAGGCATCCGGACCAGATGCCCGAGCCACCTCAACTGGCTCCTCTCGACGTGGAGGAGCAGCGACTCTACTCCGAGCTCCTCCCGTGTGACCGAGCTCCTCACCCTATCTCTAAGGGAGCGCCAGGCCACTCTGCGGAGGAAACTCATTTTGGCCGCTTGTATCCGCGATCTCGTTCTTTCGGTCATTACCCAGAGCTCATGACCATAGGTGAGGGTAGGAACGTAGATTGACCGGTAAATAGAGAGCTTCGCCTTTCGGCTCAGCTCCCTCTTCACCACAACGGTCTGATACAGCGACCGCATCACTGCCGACTCTGCACCGATCCACCTGTCAATCTCACGCTCCATCCTCCCCTCACTCGTGAACAAGACCCCGAGATACTTGAACTCCTCCACTTGAGGCAGAGACTCCCCACCCACCCGGAGAGGGCAATCCACCTTTTTCCGGTCGAGAACCATGGCCTCGGATTTGGAACAGCTGATCCTCATCCCGGCCGCTTCACACTCGGCTGCAAACCGCCCCAGTGCACGCTGCAGGTCCTGGCTCGATGAAGTCAACAGGACAACATCGTCCGCAAAAAGCAGCGATGAGATCCTGTGGTTCCCGAACTGGACCCCCTCCGGCCCCTGACTGCGCCTAGAAATTCTGCCCATAAATACAATGAACAGAACCGGTGACAAAGGGCAGCCCTGGTGGAGTCCAACATACACCGGGAACAAGTCTGACTTACTGCCGGCAATGCAAACACAGCTCCTGCTCCGGTCATACAGGGACCGGACAGCCCTTAGCAAAGGGCCCCGGACCCCATACTCCCGGAGCACCCCCCACAGGGCACCACGAGGGACACGGTCGAATGCCTTCTCCAAGTCCACAAAACACATGTGGACTGGTTGGGCAAACTCCCATGAACCCACGAGCACCCGATGGAGGGTGTAGAGCTGGTCCAGTGTTCCACGACCAGGCCGAAAACCACACTGCTCCTCTTGAATCCGAGGTTCGACTATCGGCCGGACTCTCCTCTCCAGTACCCTGGCATAGACTTTACCGGGGAGGCTGAGGAGTGTGATTCCCCTGTAGTTGGAACACACCCTCCGGTCCCCCTTTTTATACAGAGGGACCACCACCCCGGTCTGCCAGTCCAGAGGTACTGTTCCCGACCGCCACGTGATGTTGCAGAGGCGTGTCAGCCAAGACAGCCCCACAACATCCAGAGACTTAAGGTACTCAGGACGGATCTCATCCACCCCCGGAGCCTTGCCACCGAGGAGCTTTCCAACCACCTCAGTGACTTCGGCCAGGGTGATGGATGAGTCCGCCTCTGGGTCCCCAGCCTCGGCCTCCTCTTCGGAGGACGTGACGGTGGGATTGAGGAGATCCCCAAAGTATTCCTTCCACCACCCGACAACATCCCCAGTCGAGGTCAGCAGCTCTCCCCCCGCACTGTAAACAGTGTTGGTGAAGGGCCGCTTCCCCCTCCTGAGGCGCCGGACGGTTTGCCAGAATTTCCTTGGGGCCGTCCGATAGTCCTCCTCCATGGCCTCCCCGAACTCCTCCCAGACCCGAGTTTTTGCCTCTGCCACCGCCCGGGCTGCAGCACGCTTGGCCCGACAGTACCCGTCAGCTGCCTCAGGAGTCCCCCGAGCCAGCAAGGCCCGGTAGGATTCCTTCTTCAGCCTGACGGCATCCCTTACTTCCAGTGTCCACCACCGGGTTCGGGGATTGCTGCTGCGACAGGCACCACAGACCTTACGGCCACAGCTACGAGCAGCCGCATCGACAATAGAGGCCGAGAAAGAAGCCCACTTGGACTCCATGTCCCCCAGCCTCCCCCGGGATCCGGGAGAAGCTCTCCCGGAGGTGTGAGTTGAAGGCCGCACTGACAGAAGGTTCCACCAGACGTTCCCAACCGACCCTCACGATACGCTTGGGCCTGCCAGGTCCTTCCGGCTTCCTCCTCCGCCAGCGGACCCAACTCACCACCAGGTGGTGATCAGTTGACAGCTCTGCCCATCTCTTCACCCGAGTGTCCAAGACACACGGCCGGAGGTCAGATGACACGACAACAAAGTCAATCATTGACCTCTGGCCTAGGGAGTCCTGGTGTTACGTGCACTGATGGACCCCCTTGTGCTCGAACATGGTGTTCGTTATGGACAAACTGTGACTAGCACAGAAGTCCAATAACAGAACACCGCTCGGGTTCAGATCGGGGAGGCCGTTCCTCCCAATCACCCCTCTCCAAGTGTCACTGTCGGTGCCCACGTGGGCGTTGAAGTCCCCCAGTAGAACAACGGAGTCCCCGGTTGGTGCACTGTCCAGTACCCCTCCCAGAGACTCCAAGAAGGCCGGGTACTCTGCACTGCTGTTCGGCCCGTAGGCCGACACCACAGTGAGAGACCTGTCCCCGACCCAAAGGCGCAGGGACGCGACCCTCTTGTTCACCGGGGTGAACTCCAACATGCAGCGGCTGAGCTGTGGGGCAATAAGCAGGCCCACACCAGCTCACCGCCGCTCCCCGCGGCCAACGCCAGAGAAATGGAAAATCCAACCCCTCTGAAGGAGTTGGGTTCCGGAACCCAAACTGGGCGTGGAGGTGAGGCCGACTATATCTAGCCGGTAACGCTCGACCTCCCGCACAAGCTCAGGCTCCTTCCCCCCCAGCAAGGTGACATTCCATGTCCCCAGAGCTAGTCTCCATGTCCGGAGATCTGGTCGCCGAGGCCCCTGCCTTCGACTGCCGCCCAGATCTCTCCGCACCCGACCCCTATGGCTTCTCTCGCGAGTGGTGGGCCCACCAGAGGGCGGCCCCACGTCGCTCCTTCGGGCTGGGCCCGGCCGGGCCCCTTGGGGAAAGGCTCGGCCACCAGGCGCTCGCCGGCGTGCACCCACCCCAGGCCTGGCTCCAGGGTGGGGCCCTGGTGTCGCCAATCCGGGCGATGTAACTGGCCTTTGAATGTTTATCATCATAAGGGTCTTCTGAACCGCACTTCGTCTGACCCGTCCCCCCGGACCTGTTTGCCTTGGGTGACCCTACCAGGGGTTTTAAGTTTCATTTCTCCTTTTAGTCCTGACTTTAGATCTGGTTTACAGCTGATTTAGACCTGGTTTAGACCTGCTCAGGAGGAAGAGCGGTCCATGCAGCGTATGCGACAAGGTCCACGCGCGGTGTCTGCGCCATACGGGAGGAGGTGCGGTGTGCGCGGCATAGGCCAACAGGAGGAGACGTGGGGTACACGGCGTACAGGAGAAGACTCGGTGTGCGCAGCCTACAGAGGAGATGAGGTGTGCGCGGCATACAGGAGGAGGCGCATACGGGTTCATGCAGCGTACTCATCTATACATATAAAGAGAAAAAGACGTCTGCTACACATCATTATCAGTTTTAAGTGGCGTTTTTATTCAAATATTTTAACTGTTACCTCTGTTAACTCTAGAATAGATTGGATTGTTAACCCTAACCCTAACCCCAAAGATTCTGTGAGAGTCAGTCTTAAATTATAGATATTATCCTGTGGATATTGTATATTTTAATACGAACACCAACACCCTCAAAACAGCCCATACAACCACCAAGACACTCAAATAAGCCCTTACAGCCACAAACACACACAAAACAGTGCTCACAACTACCAATACCCTCATAACAGCCCTTACGGCCATCAACACAGGCAAAACAGCCCTTACAACCACCAACACAGGCAAAACAGTCCTTACAACCACCAACACACTCAAAACAGCCCTTACAACCACCAACACAGGCAATACAGACCTTATAACCACCAACACACTCAAAATAGCCCTTACAGCGACCAACACCCTCAAAACAGCCCTTACAACCACCAACACAGGCAAAACAGCCCTTACAGCCACAAACACACTCAAAACAGCCCTTACAGCGACCAAGACCCTCAAAACAGCCCTTACAACCACCAACACAGGCAAAACAGCCCTTACAGCCACCAAGACCCTCAAAACAGCCCTTACAACCACCAACACAGGCAAAACAGTCCTTACAGCCACAAATACACTCAAAACAGCCCTTACAGTGACCAACACCCTCAAAACAGCCCTTACAACCACCAACACAGGCAAAACAGCCCTTACAGCCACCAAGACCCTCAAAACAGCCCTTACAACCACCAACACAGGCAAAACAGCCCTTACAGCCACCAAAACCCTCAAAACAGCCCTTACAACCACCAACACAGGCAAAACAGCCCTTACAGCCACCAAAACCCTCAAAACAGCCCTTACAACCACCAACACAGGCAAAACAGTCCTTACAGCCACAAATACACTCAAAACAGCCCTTATAGCCGCCAACAGAGGCAACAGCCCTTACAACCACCAACACAGGCAAAACAGTCCTTACAACCACCAACACACTCAAAACAGCCCTTACAACCACCAACACACTCAAAACAGCCCTTACAACCTCCAACACTCTCAAAACAGCCCTTACAGCCACCAACACCCTCAAAACAGCCCTTACAACCACCAACACAGGCAAAACAGCCCTTACAGCCACCAAGACCCTCAAAACAGCCCTTACAACCACCAACACAGGCAAAACAGTCCTTACAACCACAAATACACTCAAAACAGCCCTTACAGCGACCAACACCCTCAAAACAGCCCTTACAACCACCAACACAGGCAAAACAGCCCTTACAGCCACCAACACAGGCAAAACAGTCCTTACAACCACCAACACAGGCAAAACAGCCCTTACAGCCACAAACACACTCAAAACAGCCCTTACAACACCAACACAGGCAAAACAGCCCTTACAGCCACCAAGACCCTCAAAACAGCCCTTACAACCACCAACACAGGCAAAACAGCCCTTACAGCCACAAACACACTCAAAACAGCCCTTACAGCGACCAACACCCTCAAAACAGCCCTTACAACCACCAACACAGGCAAAACAGTCCTTACAACCACCAACACACTCAAAACAGCCCTTACAACCACCAACACAGGCAATACAGACCTTATAACAACCAACACACTCAAAACAGCCCTTACAGTGACCAACACCCTCAAAACAGCCCTTACAACCACCAACACAGGCAAAACAGCCCTTACAGCCACCAAGACCCTCAAAACAGCCCTTACAACCACCAACACAGGCAAAACAGCCCTAACAGCCACCAACACAGGCAAAACAGCCCTTACAGCGACCAACACCCTCAAAACAGCCCTTACAACCACCAACACAGGCAAAACAGCCCTTACAGCCACCAACACAGGCAAAACAGTCCTTACAACCACCAACACAGGCAAAACAGCCCTTACAGCCACAAACACACTCAAAACAGCCCTTACAACACCAACACAGGCAAAACAGCCCTTACAGCCACAAACACACTCAAAACAGCCCTTACAACCACCAACACAGGCAAAACAGTCCTTACAACCACCAACACACTCAAAACAGCCCTTACAACCACCAACACAGGCAATACAGACCTTATAACAACCAACACACTCAAAACAGCCCTTACAACCACCAACACAGGCAATACAGACCTTATAACAACCAACACACTCAAAACAGCCCTTACAACCACCAACACAGGCAAAACAGCCCTTACAGCCACCAAGACCCTCAAAACAGCCCTTACAACCACCAACACAGGCAAAACAGCCCTAACAGCCACCAACACAGGCAAAACAGCCCTTACAGCGACCAACACCCTCAAAACAGCCCTTACAACCACCAACACAGGCAAAACAGCCCTTACAGCCACCAACACAGGCAAAACAGTCCTTACAACCACCAACACAGGCAAAACAGCCCTTACAGCCACAAACACACTCAAAACAGCCCTTACAACCACCAACACAGGCAAAACAGTCCTTACAACCACCAACACACTCAAAACAGCCCTTACAACCACCAACACAGGCAATACAGACCTTATAACCACCAACACACTCAAAACAGCCCTTACAGCGACCAACACCCTCAAAACAGCCCTTACAACCACCAACACAGGCAAAACAGCCCTTACAGCCACCAAGACCCTCAAAACAGCCCTTACAACCACCAACACAGGCAAAACAGCCCTAACAGCCACCAACACAGGCAAAACAGCCCTTACAGCCACCAAGACCCTCAAAACAGCCCTTACAACCACCAACACAGGCAAAACAGTCCTTACAGCCACAAATACACTCAAAACAGCCCTTATAGCCACCAACAGAGGCAACAGCCCTTACAACCACCAACACAGGCAAAACAGTCCTTACAACCACCAACACACTCAAAACAGCCCTTACAACCACCAACACACTCAAAACAGCCCTTACAACCAGCAACACACTCAAAACAGCCCTTACAGCCACCAACACCCTCAAAACAGCCCTTACAGCCACCAACACCCTCAAAACAGCCCTTACAACCACCAACACAGGCAAAACAGCCCTTACAGCCACCAAAACCCTCAAAACAGCCCTTACAACCACCAACACAGGCAAAACAGTCCTTACAACCACCAACAGACTCAAAACAGCCCTTACAACCACCAACACAGGCAATACAGACCTTATAACCACCAACACACTCAAAACAGCCCTTACAGCGACCAACACCCTCAAAACAGCCCTTACAACCACCAACACAGGCAAAACAGCCCTTACAGCCACCAAGACCCTCAAAACAGCCCTTACAACCACCAACACAGGCAAAACAGCCCTTACAGCCACCAAAACCCTCAAAACAGCCCTTACAGCCACAAATACACTCAAAACAGCCCTTATAGCCGCCAACAGAGGCAACAGCCCTTAGGCCGACCGGACCCGAATTTCGGGTCGGGTCGGGTTGGGCTTAAGATCTTACCTCTACTTACAACCACCAACACCCTAAAAAAAATCACAGCCACCAACACGCCCCAAACAGCCCTTACAACCACCAACACAGGCAAAAGAGCCCTCACAGCCACCAACACCCTCAAAACAGCCCTTACAACCACCAACACAGGGAAAACAGCCCTTGCAACTACCAACACACTCAAAACAGGCCTCACAGCCAGCAACACACTCAAAACAGCCCTTACAACCACCAACACAGGGAAAACAGCCCTTACAACCCCCAACACACTCAAAACAGCCCTCACAGCCACCAACACCCTCAAAACAGCCCTTACAACCACCAACACAGGTAAAGCAGTCTTTACAACTACCGACCCACTCAAAACAGCCCTTACAACCACCAACACACTCAAAACAGCCCTTAAAACCACCAACACACTCAAAACAGCCCTTAGGAGTACCTACAGAGGCAAGACAGCCCTTACAATCATGAACACACTCAAACAGCCCGTACATCCACCCACGCACTCAAAACAGCCCTTACAACCACCAACGCACTCAACACCGCCCGTACAACCACCGGCAGGCAAAGCAGTCTTTACAACCACCAGTACACTCAAAAGAGCCCTTACGACTACCTACGGAGGCAAGACAACCCTTAAAACCACCAACACACTCAAAAAATGGTTGCAGCAACCAACACACTCAAAACAGCTTTTACAACCACCAACACAGGCAAAACAGCTCTTATAACCACCAACACACTCAAAACAGACCTAACAGCCACCAACACACTCAAAACAGCAATTACAACCATCAGCACACTCAAAACAGCCTTTACATCCACCAACACAGACAAAACTCCCCTTACAACCACCAACAAAGGCAATACAGACCTTATAACCACCAGCACACTCAAAACAGCCCTTACAGACATCAACGCCCTCAAAACAGCCCAGACCACCACCACCACCACAATCAAAACAGTCCTTAAAACCACCAACACACGTCAAACAGCTCTTACAACACCAACACTCTCAAAACAGCCCTTACATCAACCAACACAGCCCTTATGACTACCCACTTAGGCAAGACAACCCTTACAACCACCGACACACTCAAAAAAGCGATTACAACTACCAACACACTCAAACAGCCCTTAAAGCTACCAAAACAGACAAAACTCCGCTTACGACCACCAAAAAATGCAAAACAGCCCTAATAACCACCAACAGACTCAAAACTGGCCTTACAACCACCAACACAGGCAAAACAGCTCTGATAACTACCACACTCAAAACAGCCCTTTCAGCCACAAACACTCTCAAAACAGCCCTTACAATCTCCAACCCTCTCAAAACACCCCTTACAGCGACCAACACAGGCAAAACAGCCCTTACAACCACCAACACACTCAAAACAGCCCTTACAACCACCAACACACTCAAAACAGCCCTTACAACCACCAACACACTCAAAACAGCCCTTACAACCACCAACACTCTCAAAACAGCCCTTACAGCCACCAACACAGGCAAAATAGCCCTTTCAGCCACCAACACACTCAAAACAGCCCTTTCAGCCACCAACACACTCAAAACAGCCCTTTCAGCCACAAACACTCTCAAAACAGCCCTTACAATCTCCAACCCTCTCAAAACACCCCTTACAGCCACCAACACAGGCAAAACAGCCCTTTCAGCCACCAACACACTCAAAACAGCCCTTACAACCACCAACACTCTCAAAACAGCCCTTACAACCACCAACACACTCAAAACAGCCCTTACAACCACCAACACTCTCAAAACAGCCCTTACAACCACCAACACTCTCAAAACAGCCCTTACAACCACCAACACTCTCAAAACAGTCCTTAAAACCACCAACACACGTCAAACAGCTCTTACAACACCAACACTCTCAAAACAGCCCTTACATCAACCAACACAGCCCTTATGACTACCCACTTAGGCAAGACAACCCTTACAACCACCGACACACTCAAAAAAGCGATTACAACCACCAACACTCTCAAAACAGCCCTTACAACCACCAACACTCTCAAAACAGGCCTCACAGCCACCAACACACTCAAAACAGCCCTTACAACCACCAACACCCTCAAAACAGCCCTTAGGAGTACCTACAGAGGCAAGACAGCCCTTACAATCATGAACACACTCAAACAGCCCTTACAACCACCAACGCACTCAACACAGCCCATACAACCACCGGCAGGCAAAGCAGTCTTTACAACCACCAGCACACTCAAAAGAGCCCTTACGACTACCTACGGAGGCAAGACAACCCTTAAAACCACCAACACACTCAAAAAAATGGTTACAGCTACCAACACCCTCAAAAAAGCCCTTACAACCACCAACACAGTCAAACCAGACCTTACAACCACCAACACAAGCAAAACAGCCCTTAGGACTACCCACGAAGGCAAGATAGCCCTTACAACCATGAACACACGCCAAACAGACCTTACAGCCACCAACACACTCAAATCAGCCCTTACAACAACCAGCACAGTCAATACAGCCCTTACGACTACCTACGGAGGCAAGACAACCCTTACAACCACCAACACACTCAAAAAAGCGATTACAACTACCAACATACTCAAAACATCCCTTAAAGCCACCAACACACACCCAACAGACCTTAAAACCACCAACACACTCAAAACAGCCCTCACAACAACCAACACACTCAAAACAGCCCTTAGGAGTACCTACAGAGGCAAGACAGCCCTTACAACCATGAACACACTCAAACAGCCCTTACAACCACCACACTCAAAACAGCCCTTACAACTACCAACACAATCAAAACAGTCCTTAGAGTCACCAGCACACGCCAATCAGCCCTTAAAGCCACCAACACAGGCAAAACAAGCCTTAGAACCACCAACACAGGCAAAACAGCCCTTAACACTAGGACTTGAGGAATTCTAGAACTACTAGAACTCGCAAGGCCGTCAACTAATGGTTAGCGCTCTGGCGATGATGTCATACACAGGAGGCCTTCTCTAACTCGCTAAAAAGTGGATTATTATCTTGTTTCAATCTGGAAAAGTTGTTAATTATGTATGTTTATTATTATATTATAATTATTGTGTTAATTTAATATATTTTATGATAGGCCTATATTATAAAAACAGAAAACACAGCCCTTATGACTACCCACTTAGGCAAGACAACCCTTACAACCACCAACACACTCAAAAAAGCGATTACAACTACCAACACACTCAAACAGCCCTTAAAGCCACCAAAACAGACAAAACTCCGCTTACGACCACCAAAAAAGGCAAAACAGCCCTAATAACCACCAACAGACTCAAAACTGGCCTTACAACCACCAACACAGGCAAAACAGCTCTGATAACTACCACACTCAAAACAGCCCTTTCAGCCACCAACACTCTCAAAACAGCCCTAACAGCCACCAACACACTCAAAACAGCCCTTACAACCACCAACACAGGCAAAACAGCCCTAACAGCCACCAACACAGGCAAAACAGCCCTTACAGCGACCAACACCCTCAAAACAGCCCTTACAACCACCAACACAGGCAAAACAGCCCTTACAGCCACCAACACAGGCAAAACAGTCCTTACAACCACCAACACAGGCAAAACAGCCCTTACAGCCACCAACACACTCAAAACAGCCCTTACAACCACCAACACAGGCAAAACAGTCCTTACAACCACCAACACACTCAAAACAGCCCTTACAACCACCAACACAGGCAATACAGACCTTATAACCACCAACACACTCAAAACAGCCCTTACAGCGACCAAGACCCTCAAAACAGCCCTTACAACCACCAACACAGGCAAAACAGCCCTTACAGCCACAAATACACTCAAAACAGCCCTTATAGCCGCCAACACAGGCAAAACAGCCCTAACAGCCACCAACACAGGCAAAACAGCCCTTACAGCCACCAAGACCCTCAAAACAGCCCTTACAACCACCAACACAGGCAAAACAGTCCTTACAGCCACAAATACACTCAAAACAGCCCTTATAGCCACCAACAGAGGCAACAGCCCTTACAACCACCAACACAGGCAAAACAGTCCTTACAACCACCAACACACTCAAAACAGCCCTTACAACCACCAACACACTCAAAACAGCCCTTACAGCCACCAACACCCTCAAAACAGCCCTTACAGCCACCAACACCCTCAAAACAGCCCTTACAACCACCAACACAGGCAAAACAGTCCTTACAACCACCAACAGACTCAAAACAGCCCTTACAACCACCAACACAGGCAATACAGACCTTATAACCACCAACACACTCAAAACAGCCCTTACAGCGACCAACACCCTCAAAACAGCCCTTACAACCACCAACACAGGCAAAACAGCCCTTACAGCCACCAAGACCCTCAAAACAGCCCTTACAACCACCAACACAGGCAAAACAGCCCTTACAGCCACCAAAACCCTCAAAACAGCCCTTACAGCCACAAATACACTCAAAACAGCCCTTATAGCCGCCAACAGAGGCAACAGCCCTTAGGCCGACCCGACCCGAATTTCGGGTTGGGCTCGGGCTCGGGCTTAAGATCTTACCTCTACTTACAACCACCAACACCCTAAAAAAAAATCACAGCCACCAACACACCCCAAACAGCCCTTACAACCACCAACACAGGCAAAAGAGCCCTCACAGCCACCAACACCCTCAAAACAGCCCTTACAACCACCAACACAGGGAAAACAGCCCTTGCAACTACCAACACACTCAAAACAGGCCTCACAGCCAGCAACACACTCAAAACAGCCCTTACAACCACCAACACAGGGAAAACAGCCCTTACAACCCCCAACACACTCAAAACAGCCCTCACAGCCACCAACACCCTCAAAACAGCCCTTACAACCACCAACACAGGTAAAGCAGTCTTTACAACTACCGACCCACTCAAAACAGCCCTTACAACCACCAACACACTCAAAACAGCCCTTAAAACCACCAACACACTCAAAACAGCCCTTAGGAGTACCTACAGAGGCAAGACAGCCCTTACAATCATGAACACACTCAAACAGCCCTTACAACCACCAACGCACTCAAAACAGCCCTTACAACCACCAACGCACTCAACACAGCCCGTACAACCACCGGCAGGCAAAGCAGTCTTTACAACCACCAGTACACTCAAAAGAGCCCTTACGACTACCTACGGAGGCAAGACAACCCTTAAAACCACCAACACACTCAAAAAAATGGTTACAGCTACCAACACCCTCAAAAAAGCCCTGACAACCACCAACACAGGCAAAACAGCTCTTATAACCACCAACACACTAAAAACAGACCTAACAGCCACCAACACACTCAAAACAGCCATTACAACCATCAGCACACTCAAAACAGCCTTTACATCCACCAACACAGACAAAACTCCCCTTACAACCACCAACAAAGGCAATACAGACCTTATAACCACCAACACACTCAAAACAGCCCTTACAGACATCAACACCCTCAAAACAGCCCAGACCACCACCACCACCACAATCAAAACAGTCCTTAAAACCACCAACACACGTCAAACAGCTCTTACAACACCAACACTCTCAAAACAGCCCTTACATCAACCAACACAGCCCTTATGACTACCCACTTAGGCAAGACAACCCTTACAACCACCGACACACTCAAAAAAGCGATTACAACCACCAACACACTCAAACAGCCCTTAAAGCTACCAAAACAGACAAAACTCCGCTTACGACCACCAAAAAATGCAAAACAGCCCTAATAACCACCAACAGACTCAAAACTGGCCTTACAACCACCAACACAGGCAAAACAGCTCTGATAACTACCACACTCAAAACAGCCCTTTCAGCCACAAACACTCTCAAAACAGCCCTTACAATCTCCAACCCTCTCAAAACACCCCTTACAGCGACCAACACAGGCAAAACAGCCCTTACAACCACCAACACACTCAAAACAGCCCTTACAACCACCAACACACTCAAAACAGCCCTTACAACCACCAACACACTCAAAACAGCCCTTACAACCACCAACACTCTCAAAACAGCCCTTACAGCCACCAACACAGGCAAAATAGCCCTTTCAGCCACCAACACACTCAAAACAGCCCTTTCAGCCACCAACACACTCAAAACAGCCCTTTCAGCCACAAACACTCTCAAAACAGCCCTTACAATCTCCAACCCTCTCAAAACACCCCTTACAGCCACCAACACAGGCAAAACAGCCCTTTCAGCCACCAACACACTCAAAACAGCCCTTACAACCACCAACACTCTCAAAACAGCCCTTACAACCACCAACACACTCAAAACAGCCCTTACAACCACCAACACTCTCAAAACAGCCCTTACAACCACCAACACTCTCAAAACAGCCCTTACAACCACCAACACTCTCAAAACAGTCCTTAAAACCACCAACACACGTCAAACAGCTCTTACAACACCAACACTCTCAAAACAGCCCTTACATCAACCAACACAGCCCTTATGACTACCCACTTAGGCAAGACAACCCTTACAACCACCGACACACTCAAAAAAGCGATTACAACCACCAACACTCTCAAAACAGCCCTTACAACCACCAACACTCTCAAAACAGGCCTCACAGCCACCAACACACTCAAAACAGCCCTTACAACCACCAACACCCTCAAAACAGCCCTTAGGAGTACCTACAGAGGCAAGACAGCCCTTACAATCATGAACACACTCAAACAGCCCTTACAACCACCAACGCACTCAACACAGCCCATACAACCACCGGCAGGCAAAGCAGTCTTTACAACCACCAGCACACTCAAAAGAGCCCTTACGACTACCTACGGAGGCAAGACAACCCTTAAAACCACCAACACACTCAAAAAACTGGTTACAGCTACCAACACCCTCAAAAAAGCCCTTACAACCACCAACACAGTCAAACCAGACCTTACAACCACCAACACAAGCAAAACAGCCCTTAGGACTACCCACGAAGGCAAGATAGCCCTTACAACCATGAACACACGCCAAACAGACCTTACAGCCACCAACACACTCAAATCAGCCCTTACAACAACCAGCACAGTCAATACAGCCCTTACGACTACCTACGGAGGCAAGACAACCCTTACAACCACCAACACACTCAAAAAAGCGATTACAACTACCAACATACTCAAAACATCCCTTAAAGCCACCAACACACACCCAACAGACCTTAAAACCACCAACACACTCAAAACAGCCCTCACAACAACCAACACACTCAAAACAGCCCTTAGGAGTACCTACAGAGGCAAGACAGCCCTTACAACCATGAACACACTCAAACAGCCCTTACAACCACCAACGCACTCAAAACAGCCCTTACAACCACCAACACACTCAAAACAGTCCTTAGAGTCACCACCACACGCCAATCAGCCCTTAAAGCCACCAACACAGGCAAAACAAGCCTTAGAACCACCAACACAGGCAAAACAGCCCTTAACACTAGGACTTGAGGAATTCTAGAACTACTAGAACTCGCAAGGCCGTCAACTAATGGTTAGCGCTCTGGCGATGATGTCATACACAGGAGGCCTTCTCTAACTCGCTAAAAAGTGGATTATTATCTTGTTTCAATCTGGAAAAGTTGTTAATTATGTATGTTTATTATTATATTATAATTATTGTGTTAATTTAATATATTTTATGATAGGCCTATATTATAAAAACAGAAAACACAGCCCTTATGACTACCCACTTAGGCAAGACAACCCTTACAACCACCAACACACTCAAAAAAGCGATTACAACTACCAACACACTCAAACAGCCCTTAAAGCCACCAAAACAGACAAAACTCCGCTTACGACCACCAAAAAAGGCAAAACAGCCCTAATAACCACCAACAGACTCAAAACTGGCCTTACAACCACCAACACAGGCAAAACAGCTCTGATAACTACCACACTCAAAACAGCCCTTTCAGCCACCAACACTCTCAAAACAGCCCTAACAGCCACCAACACACTCAAAACAGCCCTTACAACCTCCAACACAGGCAAAACAGCCCTTTCAGCCACCAACAGTCTCAAAACAGCCCTTACAATCACCAACACTCTCAAAACAGCCCTTTCAGCCACCAACACTCTCAAAACAGCCCTTACAACCACCAACACACTCAAAACAGCCCTTACAACCTCCAACACTCTCAAAACAGCCCTTACAGCCACCAACACCCTCAAAACAGCCCTTACAGCCACCAACACAGGCAAAACAGCCCTTTCAGCCACCAACAGTCTCAAAACAGGCCTTACAACCACCAACACTTTCAAAACAGCCCTTTCAGCCACCAACAGTCTCAAAACAGGCCTTACAACCACCAACACTTTCAAAACAGGCCTCACAACCACCAACACTCTCAAAACAGCCCTTACAACCACCAACACACTCAAAACAGCCCTTAGGAGTACCTACAGAGGCAAGACAGCCCTTACAATCATGAACACACTCAACACAGCCCGTACAACCACCGGCAGGCAAAGCAGTCTTTACAACCACCAGCACACTCAAGAGAGCCCTTACGACTACCTACGGAGGCAAGACAACCCTTAAAACCACCAACACACTAAAAAAAATGGTTACAGCTACCAACACCCTCAAAAAAGCCCTTACAACCACCAACACAGTCAAACCAGACCTTACAACCACCAACACAAGCAAAACAGCCCTTAGGACTACCTACGAAGGCAAGATAGCCCTTACAACCATGAACACACTCAAAACAGCCCTTACAGCCACCAACACACTCAAAACAGCCCTTACAACAACCAGCACAGTCAATACAGCCCTTACGACTACCTACGGAGGCAAGACAACCCTTACAACCACCAACACACTCAAAAAAGCGCTTACAACGACCAACATACTAAAAACATCCCTTAAAGCCACAAACACACACCCAACAGACCGTACAACCACCAACACAGGCAAAACATCCCTCACAGCCATCAACACACTCAAAACAGCCCTTAAAACCACCAACACAAGCAAAACAGCCCTCACAACAACCAACACACTCAAAACAGCCCTTACAGCCACCAACACACTCAAAACAGCCCTTACAACCACCAACACAGGCAAAACATCCCTCACAGCCATCAACACACTCAAAACAGCCCTTAAAACCACCAACACAAGCAAAACAGCCCTCACAACAACCAACACACTCAAAACAGCCCTTAGGAGTACCTACAGAGGCAAGACAGCCCTTACAACCATGAACACACTCAAACAGCCCTTACAACCACCAACGCACTCAAAACAGCCCGTACAACCACCGGCAGGCAAAGCAGTCTTTAGAACCACCAGCACACTCAAAACAGACCTTACGACTACCTACGGAGGCAAGACAACCCTTACTACCACCAAAACACTCAAAAAAAAAAAAAAGGTTACAACTATCAACACACTCAAAACAGCCCATACAACCACCAACACAGGTAAAGCAGTCTTTACAGCTACCAGCACCCTCAAAAAAGCCCTTACAGTCACCAACACACTCAAAACAGCCCTTACAGCCACCAACACACACAAATTAGCCCTTACAACTACCAACACAATCAAAACAGTCCTTAGAGTCACCAGCACACGCCAATCAGCCCTTAAAGCCACCAACACAGGCAAAACAACCCTTAGAACCACCAACACACGCAAAACAGCCCTTAACACTAGGACTTGAGGAATTCTAGAACTACTAGAACTCGCAAGGCCGTCAATTATGGGTTAGCGCTCTGGCGATGATGTCATACACAGGAGGCCTTCTCTAACTCGCTAAAAAGTGGATTATTATCTTGTTTCAATCTGGAAAAGTTGTTAATTATGTATGTTTATTATTATATTATAATTATTGTGTTAATTTAATATATTTTATGATAGGCCTATATTATAAAAACAGAAAAAAATAATAGATTTACTAGATTTATTTTAATAGGTTATGGTAAATCATAAATATTGGAACATTATTTCAACAAAATAATAATCACAATAAATTATTAATAATGCAGAAAATATTACAAAATTATAAACACAATGTAACAAACACTTATTTACATTTACAAAAGGTAGTAGATATTGCATAGGCTATTTACATACATACATTTTTTTATTCTTAATTAAAAAAAAAAATAATCACAATAAATTAAAACATTTGGGAAATAATTGATTACAAAGAAAGTGCAAAAGGTGCAGCGAACTAAAGGCCTCAGAACACAAGTCACACAATAAATATTTTAGCTAATAAATAAAACAAGTTAGTGTAAACCTAAATAATAATTAATACATAAGAAAAATAAACACAAAAATATAGGTAAAAGAACATTATTGCATGAAACATTATTCACAGTTTAGACAGATTACGCTGACTTTTCCAGCGCATCCCCTGCACACAACTTTTTGGCACTGCACACTGTTTTGGAGCGGTTTTTCTTTGGAGCTGTTTTTAGTGCAGTTTCGTCGCACCTGGCCTTGGCTTTGCACTGGTCGATGGTGAGGGTTGTGTGTGCGTTTTTCAGCACTTTTGTGGAGAACAGCAGCCTTTTTTCTTTGACACTGGGAGGAAGCTCTCGTCTAGTTTTATTCACTGTGCCAACAAGACTGTTTTTTTTGCTTTTGTAGAGCCCGGGCCAAATCAAGGGATGTGAAAACGGTGAAAACGTCGGTCGAGATGTTCCTCCCTTTCCCAGTGAAAGGCTCGCGTGCACCAGCCGCTGACCTGGTGTACGGCACTGCATTCAATATGTACTTCATGCGGACATCTGCTGCTACCCAAAATTTTATGCCAAATTTGTCTTGCTTGTTTGCCATGTATTGGGTAAACGGGCATCTGGCTTTTGTCAAAAGAAGCTGCTCGTCAATGGTGATGTCAGGACCGGGTTTGTAGCAGAGGATGCTGATGCTGTTCATTGGCTCCCGGTCGAGTTTAGAATTTAATTTAAAATCCTTCTTCTCACCTATAAAGCTGTAAATGGGACGGCCCCATCCTATATTACTGACCTGATAGCACCTTACAACCCAAACAGAGCACTGCGCTCACAAAATGCAGAGCTACTAGTGGTCCCCAGATTTAATAAACTTACAATGAAGAACTTTTAGTTACCAATCTCCTGTTTTATGGAATCAGCTTCCACCTCATGTCAGAGAGGCAGACACAGTCTCTACATTTAAGGTTAGGCTTAAAACATTTTTCTATGAGAAAGCTTATGGCCAGGCTAGCTAGGAGCAGGGTTAACTCCACAGCTGAAGTCAGGCTGCTCTAGGAGTTAGATGCTGGGGGAAGTATGGTGCCCTGAGCCTCTGTCCTCTTATTCTAACTGCTCTCTCTCCTTCATCTCTGTCCCATAACCTCATGTCTTACACAGACAAATCAGTTCACTGCTGTTCACCAGTGTCTCTCTCTCCTTCTCTTCTGCTCCCTCTGGGAGTGGAGCTGTTTCAGATGTTTCAGAGGTTCCAGATGTTCCTCCTGTGAGCAGACGCTGACCAGACCCTAGCTCTACCCCTCTCCACTCACCTGTCTGGATTGAGCTCCCACCTGCTGGATGGAGCCCCACCTGCCTGGATGGAGCCCCCACCTGCCTGGATGGAGCCCCACCTGCCTGGTCGAAGCCCTCAACCCAAATAAGAGTAAAAGTGTAGTTAACGCACTGTAGTAATGGAATAAAAACAGATGGTAAAGAGTGACGTATAAATGTATGTATGTTTATTATTTTATGTTTAATTATATGTATTTATTTGTACTTATTTTATTGTCTATTTTGGATTTTAAGTGAATTTACATCTTATTTTACTGTCTATTACTGTGTAGGCCTACTTGTTTCTTTATTTATGAACATTTATTAATTTTATGATTTTTTGAGGGAATGAGCCAACTGAACTGAACTGAATTGAATATATGAATGATTGTGAGAATTAAACAAGCTGTGGCCAGTCTAACTGACTGTCTCCTCTTCGTCTATCCACAGCACCACACCTTTAGGCTACACAGTCTAACCCTAGCTGTGTGCCACTTGCTACTGCCCAGCTTTCCCCTAGGACTGGCGCCAGTAACAATTGGGGGCTCGTCCGGGATGCAGAGAAAGCGAAATGCATCTGTGAATATTTGTGTATATTTCTGCACCACTGGAAAACATAAATTGGAAAACATAAATTGTGCAATTAATAACTGTTCCGATCTTAACTTTTGAGCTGAATTTGCGCAGGTATGTGGATCCAGGTTCATACAATAGACGGAAAGGAGACACGAACCGTAAAGAATCGTTCTCGATTGACCAAAATTGAGTTGTTACGGTTAAAAATTCAAGATATCTTCAATGACAAATGACATTGTACAACTCCTTATTCGTGCACAGTCTGATACTGCAGACAACCCTGATGTAAAGAACTCTCGGGGCGACATCAAAGCCTCAGCCATTGCTCTAAAAACCAGTAAGGACAATAATGGTGAAGTCAGACCAAACGCAAGTGATCAAGCAAGTACCAAAAATGGACTTAAATCTAACCCGGCCCAAGACTTGCAACCACCCTCCTCTAGCCGGTGCATGCTCATTAATGCAGGGATTGGATGTTATAAGATTAATGAACTGGTGGACTGCAGAGACATAAGCATCGGCGCTTGGTTTGAAGTTTGTGTTGAAAATGTGCCACTTGCTACCGCCCAGCTTTCCCCTAGGGCTGGCGCTGGTAACATTCTGTCCCCAGTTATTTTCTTGAAAACCCTCGTCCTTGACAAGTGCACTGACTGCGTGTCGACACCTATCATTTATTCACTCGTTTGCTTACATTGTAATACACAACTTTGCATAGGCTTCTGCATATTGAAAATGTATATCTGTATTGCTCAACAATTCGGAGATGGGGACCCCCGAATACTGATGGGTATTTTGCACATTGTGTATAACAAATGATCACCATCAAGTTTTATGAAAAATGTGAATAAATTCAGGCTCAGTTTTTGCCACATTTAGCCTAAATAATCAGACAGCTGAGCTCGCTCGCTTACAGACAAGCTGCCCGTGATTCTTCTAGGACAGGCCGCTCATTTCATGGAGGAAAACTAAGCTATATGTCTCCTGATGGTTTCTAATTCTTACATTTTGTTTTAGCAATGAATGATGGAAGTAATGCACACAATTATTTCATTCTAAATGGTTGATATGTAGTAGTAGTAGTAGTAGTAGTATGTAGTAGTAGTAGTCGTAGTAGTAGTAGTATGTAATAAGTAGTAGGCCAATTTAGGGTGAGTGTGATTTTTTAATTTAATTTTATTTTTTTGGGGGGGTGCCCCTTCTTCATGTCAGAGCAACTGCCCCTCAAAATTCCTGTGCACGTCCCTGCTGATAAGCGTCTTCTCGAATTCATTTTGATGCCTAGCTTTAGCTCCGTTTATTGTAATAATATTACAACATAATCAATAGAGGTGTGTGGGAGTTAAAGGAAGAATTACTCACAACTCGTTTTTAGTATTTTATTTCAGTTTAATTACAACATAGGAACAATATCCACAAAGATGTAGGAAAAGTCAAAAGCTTAGGAACATCAAAGATCATTGTAACCAGAGTAATGAGACATGAAATTCTGAGAACCGTCAAATTGACAGCCTTGGGAGTTCTAGTATTAAAAGGTAAAATCATTAAAATACGAAGACGTGTTAAAATCCCACCTGTCCCCAGCCTGCAGAAGTCGGGACTGTGGTCTTGTGGGGGAGCCCTTTTAAGCCCCAACCTCTGCTGGCACCACCAAGACTAAGGCATCCGAAAGTGTCCCAAATGCTGAAATCGCCATAATAGAATCCTTTCACTGTAACATGGAGGTGGAGTTTGCTGTTACTGTCAGATGCAGATGTGTTGACCTGTTGACCTTTATGGTTCGTATCTGTGCATTTACTGGGCCTATCCACATGAAGCAAAAACTGGCACAAAATTCAGCATCTTGTCTGTCAGGAAAAATACATTTAAGTTGTTTTTTTTGCACATTTGCTTAGGATGTCCAGAATTTCAACATAAAAAACTGTTACACCCCTGGTTTGTGGTGGTTTGTAATAATAAAATTGTGAATCAAGTGTGTAATTAAAGAAAAGTAAGAAGAGCATTTTCTTTGTCTTTTGGTCATTTTTTAGTAGCTTTTCTGTATTTTACCTAAACTAATGACAATGCATGACTCTCTTTACTGTAAGCAGGTATAAAATTGGTTAAAAATAGGGACACTTGGGACATTTCTTGTATAAAACTGGGGCAATCAATGGTTTTGGATAAATCTGCTGGAACAGGGGACACGGGGCTCAAAACTGGGACTGTCCCGGGTAAACATTGTCCATTCTTAACTTACTTCATAATCTGAGGGACTTCTGATAGTGCTTTTTTTGTTACGGTCATTTACAATGTCAATGTTGTGTATTTTTGCTAAACAAATGCCAATATATCCCTCTCTTTACTGTTGGTGGTGCTCAGAATAGGGACATTTCTTATATAAAACTGGGACAAATCACAGGTTTTGGATAAATCTGCTGGGGGACAGGGGACACGGGGCTCAAAACTGGGACTGTCCCGGGTAAACATGGGCATCTGGTCACCCTCACCACTCATTTGCTTCATAAAGTGTAGCCATTATTCATTCCATTGTCGTGAAATGACTTGAAGCTGAATTAGTAAAAATAGCCGTGTTACAGACTTACCTTGTAAATCATCTTCACTGTTTGTGTGAGACCCTGTCGGAGCTCCAGGAGTGAGGGCGTCTCTGAGCAGCTGTCCCCAGGAGACAGAGCTCTCCGTGGGGGGGCAGGTCTGAAGTAACACCAGGAGACCACCAGGAGCGAGCTGGAGAGAGGCCAACTGCTAATACAAACACAACTAGAACTACAGTGACGTTATAGTGCTCCCATTAAAGGGCTCATATTAAACTATTTTCTGATCTACATATCTTTCTGGATGGGGGTCTGTCACCTTTTTGTTTCTATGGATATGTCATTGCTCTGCCTGGAATGTTCCACAGTATGACATTAAACAGTTCTACCTTACATTTCTTCAATTACAGGTGCTTTTATGGCTCAAAGAATCAACAGAGTCACAGGAAGCAGGTCCAGTAGCACTTGTACAATCCCACAAACCAGAACCACAATCAGACAATCAGCTTTTTCATATCATTGTGGTAAACTCTGGACCTCACTACCCCTGACCTTCAGCTGTTCACCTCGAGGTTTAAGTCCTGGTTAAAAACAACCCAAAGTTGTCCCCATCACTAAATATTGTATGGTGTGATTGTGGGAATGTCTGAAATGTGAAGCTGTGTTTAAAGATTGTGTTGTTAAACTGTTTACTGTACAAAAACAGGAACAGGAGATGAGAAGCAGCACACTCTGTATTTGTCGCATCAGCTGCATGTTCTGCCTGTGACTATGGATGAATGCGTCGTTCCTGTGAAAGAAATAAAAAAAAATAAAAAAAATAACAGGCATTCTGACACAGATCTGACCTGGAACTTGCCCTTGTTTAGTCTCCATGAAGATTGACAGGTTTAACACCCTTCGCCAGACCCTCCACCAGAAAAGTTACCTTTAAGTTATGTGGGGAGTTAAGTTACAGTGGAAAACTCAACGTTCTAATTGAGGCCATTCTTTTGTTAATGAGTTTTCTTCATAAACTGCCCTGACAAAAGTCTGTGCAGTGCTCCTTCTCACAGGGGCTCCTGCAGTGATGATCCTCAGAGAAAGTCAACACTGAAATGACTTTATTCAACACAAGATCCATCCCTATGTAGCACAAGAGCTTCAGAATTGCTCCAGTTTTAAGCATTGGAAGACATGACACATCTCCAGCAGTGACTCTCAACTGGACACATCACACCGACATATAGATCTGTGGTTCCCAAGCGTCTTAAGCCAGGGGTGTCCAAACTTCTTTCATCAAGGACCACATATTAAAACACAGACCAGCGTGAGGGCCGATCGAGGGTCATAGCCTGGTGCTCAAAACAGTGAGTAATTCAAATCTGTGCATTTATAACAGGTTTGAATGACCCTCCAGACCTTTATTCATGCTTCGACCCTCAAAAAGACACACTACATTTGCTTCATCAAGGTAGATTTCATAAACATGCAGTGAAAAGTGCTAGTTGCAGGAGTATGGGCCAATTCACCTGGAAGCCTGAGGGCCAAAAGAGTTGGTCTGAGGGCCACAGTTTGGACATGCCTGCCTTAAGCTTTGTCTCACATTCAGAGGACGCACACCCTCGGCTATGGGCGGATACATGTGTTTACTATTGTAGAATCGGCCTATTGTCAGTTAGAATGATTTCTAGTGCAATAATGGTGTCCAAAACCTTCCAGACATTCTTTAGAAAGTACATTTAACATTTGTATTGAATTTCTTGCCTTGTTTCATATAAAGTGTTCTCTGTAACCCTGGTTGGGAAATACTGTTACAGATTATAGTGTCAGTGACTTTCTTATGCTATTTTAAACATGTCTTCCATCTTCCAACAAGACAGATCTGTCACTTGGGTCCTGCTCCACCAGTTGAGAAGCACTTTTGTGAGAACTTGAGGCTAATGATCCAAAGTGAGGTGGGTTTATCAGCCTGTATAATGCAAATCAGACTTATTTTTAAGTTCTCTACATAGTCAGTCATAATATTCCCTCATCAAAAGCATATCTGGAGTTGTTTAACCACACATGTTTGAGTAATCCTGTATTCTCTGGTGCAGTTTTCAAAGTAAAACTGACAAATAACTCTTCTATATCCAGGCTGCGTTTTATTAAAGGGCCTGTATTACACTATTTTCTGTTATATGTTTTAATGTAGTTTCCTCATTTCAAAAAGACCTGGAGTTGTGTTTTGTTTCATTCACATGTTTAACACAAAAACCCTGCAGATTTAGTTCTTCTCTCAAACAAAAAAACACTGTTCCACCTTGTGATGTCATGCGATACAGGAAGTGCTCTACAATGTTGTTAAACTCCCTACACTTTCTTGTGATTGCTAATCTCTACTTAACTAAAGGTAAAAGGGCTACTTGAAAACTACCACTTCATGACATCACAAGGTGGAAAAGAGGATTTTGAGCTTTGGAGATGTAGACAAAGGGTTCCTCAAATGTGTGAGGGAAACAAAACCCAACTCCAGGTGTTTCTGAGGAGGCATCATTAGAACATGGCCTAACACTCACAAGAGTCTCTTCTGTGTAAGACAGGCCCTTTAACAGCTCAGTTAGATTTCTTCACATCAAACGGGTTTAAATTAAAGGTATACTGTGTAACTTTTCTGGTTTAGGCTCTTGTTGGATGATTATCAATGCCTGAAATGATCAAGGCTCTATTAAAACAAATGACACCATCAAGTCAAGTTACAGCTCATATCTGTTGAGAGACGATCCCACTCACAGTAAGTAAACATGTTTTAGCAATAAATGCAAGATGGATAAATTACATCTCCATGGCGCCAAGTCAGTTGCAAAAAAGTTCCATGGTGCAAAATGGAATAATACAAAACAGGTATTCTGGCGCCCTCTCCAGCTCTATTCTCCTGTTGGAAATTCCATTGTGTGGTGTCAGTAGACGGGGAGACATCACAAGTTTATCCCCCTAAAAACACTAAAACAGACACAGATGTAACTACACTTTGATGTCAAAAGCTGCAGGATCTTTTTGATCGCAGTACTGCCGATTTTGTAAGACCCTTACAAGCTCATGTGAGCAAGGCTGCTGGAACATGATAAACTATAGTAAATTAATTAAAAAGGAAGATTACTCAAACATGAATGAAACAAAACACGACTCCAGGGATTTTTAGATGAAGAAACAGATTTATGATGTTGCAGAAAGCTCAAAAAGTCAATTTTGCATATTACCCCCCCTTTAAAATCATGCCTAACACAAAATATCGAACAGCCAGCGGCCAGTGGCCTTCTTGGGTCCACACGTGTACAAATTCATTCCCCCATTTTTTTTTATTTATTTATTACAATTATCATCCATCATATCCTTGTTTTCAATAGGAGCTACTGCGGTTGCATTAAAACAGTCCAGTCTAGTGTCCGGTGCAGGAGGTGAGGGAGGGAAAAGCAAAACTGATTTTTTATTTCATCTGCGTCTCCACGTCCTCTTCCTGAAGCTCGGCGGCCATCTTGGTTGTTGTGATTCGTTTTCTTTTTTGGAGGATTTATTCGTTGTCCTCTGCGTCTTCACCATGGTCTCCGTCCATTAGCAAAGCGGCGTATTTACTGGCTGAGCTGAACTTCTGTGAGAAAGAAAAGGGATCCAAAAAAGATACTTAATATGAAGGGTACAACAAAGTGCCTCCATAGAACACCACAGTAGTCCAGGAAACAACCTTTACGTGCGCTCGCATCCTCAACGGAGTTTGGGCCGAAGTTATAAGTGCAATTCAGATTCATTTAGGTCAAATAAAAAACAAAGTGTCAATGTCTGTTTTTTTTCCCTTTCTCAAAACTTAAAATTATTCAACCCACTGTCTACATATGGGCCATGATTGCTATTATTGTTATTGTTCTAGTGAATAATGGATGCAAAGTGAACGGTTTGGATTCCCACAATGCACCTGGAGCCTGATAAAGGAGCTTTAACTTTAACCTATGGCACTTTCCACACAGGTTTCACATTCAGACCGAACCCTTTACCGAACATTTTCAATCACACTTACGGGAGTTGGGGTTTCTTCGTATTTCTTTGGCTCTGGAGCGGGTCTGGGGTCTCTATCTCTTCGAGGTTCTTTTCTGTGTTGGATAATCAAACAGAGTTAAAGAAAATCACATTTCTGATCAGTCGGTTCACTTCTGTGGCCTGATCACTGCTCCCTGTCTTTCCTCAGCTCGGACACTGGAGCCGAGTGCCTCTTCAGAACTCTCTCCTCTCTGTCCTGTAGCCTCTGATGGAGCTTCTATCTCATATTATTCTCATGATTTCTCAGTTGGAGTTTTACTTTTTGTGCATTTCTTTAGTTCCTGACCTGTCTGCCTCCTTCCTGCGCTCTCCCGGTCGCCCCTCTCCTCTGCCTCTGCCGGTCGCTGGCCCCGTGGAGCCCCCTCGAGCTCGTGGGGCCCCCCGCCGAACGCCGTCAGCCTTGTTCTCATCTTAAAGAGAAACCAGACCAGTGAGGGGGGTCTGGAGTGAAGGTGCTCCGCTCACGACTGAAAGGGCCCATATTGCACCATTTTCTGAGCTAGGTTCAAATGTTGTGTCCTCATCACAAACACACTGGAGTTGTGTTTTGTTTCATTCACACAGACCCTGCACATTTAGTGTTCTTTTACTAAAAAGGAAAACACTCAGGAAACAGGAATACAAGAAGTGCTCCACTGTGTTTTTAAAATTCCTACACCATCACTAGAAGCATTTGGATAATTGTAGTACTGGAATTGAAAGTCTCCACTGAACTAAAAGGTAAAAGGTGCTGTTAACTGGAAAACTACTAGGAACAAAATGCTCAAGGAACAGAGCATTTTGAACTTTAGATGTAGACAGACTAATCATAATAAAGAGTTACTCAAACATGTGTGAATGAAACAAAACACGACCCCCGGTGTGTTTGTAAAGAGAGAAACAAGGTGGCTTAAACCTCACAGGAGTCCATTTCACATGGCTAGAAAACAGCACACTGCCAATACTGTTTTAGAACTACAGTTAGAGCCAGAAACTTAAAGCTACAATATGTAACTTTCTGGAGGTGGCACATTTGAAACATACTCCATGGAGATAAATATGTTTTATGCCATACTGTGGAATATTATAGTCAAAGGAACACAATTTCCATGGAAACAAGCAGGAGGCCATTCTCCAGGTGAAATAAGAGTAAAGTTTGCAGAGGGGCAAGCCTGCTCAGAGCAAGAATTTGTGTTTTTTTAACAGCCACAACCTAAATGTCTAAAATGTGTACATTTTTGGCAAAAAAGTTACATTCTGTGGCTTTTAAAACAGGTAGGTCATTCTTGGATAGCCGTGTAGAGGTTGTTTTGGGCGTTCTAACATGAAATAATGTACATGTGGAAAAGCCCTGGAAGTCACACACTGACTGGCTCTCAGGCTGAATGCTTAGATTAAGAACATGTCTCCCTGTGTTGGTAACGGCTGAAAATGAGGGACTGATTGGAGCACCTTTACCCCAGAGAGCTACACTCACACACTGCCATCTTCAGGTCACTACACTCCACTACACTACAACAGCAGCAGCAGCAGCAACAGCAGTAGGAGCAGGAGCCGTACGGAGCGTTCAGACCAAACCAGAGCTCCTCAGCACAAAGCAGTGTCTTTAGAGGAGCTCTGCGTCTCAACAATCTGTCCTCAGATAAACCTCCAACCAGAGGAACCATTTTTAATAGCGTCTTCAGTCTGAACGCCCCTTTAAGCTTTAGGCGGGACAGGCTCACACACTTCTTACCTTTCCCAGATCCTCGCTCATCACCAGAGCTGCAACAAACAAATGCACGCACAACTTTAGAATCCAATAATGTTCATTACTATCAAATCTTATTTAAATACATGAGCTTTCTCTAATTATGTTATGTTGAGCCAAATGATATCATTTAGATTTAAAGCTACCATCTGTAAACAGAGTGGCCCCTGTTGTATTCTCACATATCACCACTAGATGCTATCTTTGGCCTGACAGAAGACCGCCACAGGTATGTCTGAACTAAGCCGGAGGAGGGGATTGAAAAAAATCCCATAATAATGTAGGATCAACATTTCAACAACAGATGAAAATATGTCAGAAGATGAACATTTTTGCTAGATCCAAGGTCACAATATGAACTCGAGGAACATACCGTACCTTTAAACAAGTGAACTGGTTAAATCCCACTGTCACTACCTCAGAGCATGACACGGGCCGAGAGCCAGGCTGGAGCCCCTGTTACGTTCATACCTGATTTTAGGAGGGGTGTTCCCGCTGGGAGACACCGGCTGGCCCCTCTCTCCTTCACTGGACCCAGTACTGGCACCAGCGCTGCGTTTGGCCCAGACATTCTCTTTGGGAGGGGGTGCGGGCATCACTTTGACGGGCTCTTTAGGGGCAGAGGTGGGAGGTCGTGGGGAAGTCGGAGAGATGGGCTCTGCCTCCTGATTAAACACCTCGTTCTCCCCTGAGCGCTCCTCTCTGCAGCGGGAGCCTGAGGGACATACGGGGACAGAGCTGAGACACGGTGGAAAATCTATTACAGACCAAATTTATGTAAAGTTAATTTTTAAACATCACTATAACTTACCACTGTTGTAAAAATAATCACAAAATGTATTCTCTGGGAAATATTTTCACTCATGTGTCTGTCCTCAGTGCATCCAATTTGTCTTCTTGAGCAAAGTGAATGAAAGTATTGTGTATATGTATACCAAACATTGTACAAGGAAACATATCTGATATTATCATATGATATGGGGACATGGTGACCTATCAACTATGGGCCTCAATCTAGCAAATGTATAGATAGTCCATGTGGGCATATTATAACTCCCCTGAGGAGCACAGATGTAAGAATCACTTTTATTCGTCTGTCAGACAAATGGCTAAGTTTAGAATTGAGCATCTTGAAATATCAGGTTACCTCTCCCAGAAGTACTTCCTGGTTGTGAGGATTCACTTCCGGTACGAGAGCGCTCAGTGTGGGACTCTTCACTACGCCAGCTTGGGTCCCTGGAACACACGGGTCATGTGTTCAGGAGACAAAAGTCGCAACACATTAAAGGGCCAATATACAGTAAAACCCTAACTTTTCTGGTGGAAGGTTCCCCCCCTACAGAATGTTCCAGATGTAATCGCATTGCCTGAAATGTTCCACAGTATGACAGGTGACACTGTCCATGAACTTCCAACGTAATCCAAGACTCCCATATATTTCAGAACATGTTTGTAGAGGTCTAAACTACAGAGTTAGCAGCTTTTATACGCAATAACACCCTACAGACAGGGAATATTTATTGTATTAATTTTAGTTCCAGCTATGACAATTCACAATTTACCCCCTTAGTTTAATAAATAAATGAACAGAAATTTGAGATACAAATTATACTAAGCTTATAGTATTCTAAAAACACTATACACTGTGTTCCAAATGATTATGCAAATTATGTTTAAGTGTCATAAAGGTAAAATGTTTAGTTTTCCAGTGAAACTCATGGATGGTTTTGTGTCTGGTCTTTTTGGGTCAGTGAAATCAATCTTAGCCAATGAGTTTACCAGGTAAGTCCAGTTAAAGGAAAAACAACTTAAGGACGTTCCACATTATTAAGCAGAGCACCATTTTCAAGCAGAATTGGAGAGAATCTCTCTAGTGCAGAAAAGCATGAAATAGTTGAATACATTTGTAGCTGATTCAGAGCACACAGGGATTTGTGCAGATAAAGGCACAATGAGGAAAGTTTCTGCCAGACAAATACACTGGATTAAGAGAGCAGCTGCTAAAATGCCATTACAAAGCAGCAAACAGGTATTTGAAGCTGCTGGTGCCTCTGGAGTCCTGTGAACATCAAGGTGTAGGATCTTCCAGAGGTTTGCAGTTCTGCATAAACCTTCTATCTTCATCCTTAAACAATGCTCACAAGCAGAAACGGCCCCAGTGGGGCCAGAAATACATGAAAACTCATTTTCAACCAGTCTTGCAGTCAGCACTGATGAGTGCTGTGCAGGCCTGGATGGTCCAGATGGATGGAGTGGTGGATGATTGGTGGAACGGCCCCCATGTCCCAACAAGACTGTGACATCAGCAAGGAAGTGGTGGAGTCATGTTTTGAGCCAGAATCATGGGGAGGGAACTGATCGGGCCCTTTAGGGGCCCTGAAGGTGTGAAAATGACCTCTGTAAAGTCTGTGGAGTTTCTGTCTGACCGCGTTCTTCCTTGGTACAAAAAGAACCGTTCTTTCTGTAGCAAAATCATCTTCATGCACGACAATGCACCATCTCATTCTGCAAGGAATCTGCACCTTTGCATCTCTGCATCTTTGGCTATGGGCATAAAAGAAGAGAAACTCATAGTGTGGCCCCATCCTCCCCTCACATCAACCCTACTGAGAAACTTTGGAGCATCATCAAGCCAAAGATCTATGAGGGCGGGAGGTAGTTCACATCCAAACAGCAGCTCAGAGGCTATTCTGACATCCTGCAAAGAAATTCAAGCAGAAACTCTCCACAAACTCACAAGTTCAATGGATGCAGGAATTGTGAAGCTCTTATCAAATAAGGGCTCCTATGTTCAAATGGAACTTGACCTGTTCAGGTGTTTGGATTGAACTGTTTTTGATTTCAGTAACAGGCTAATGCTTCTAATTGAAAATTAAACAAATGATCATTTTTAGTTCTTTACAACAATAACATGGTTTGAAACTCTGTTGTGCAGAATAATTTGGAATAGTGCAAGTTTTTTATAAAAAAAAAAAAAAAGTATCATTGGGAGGTTTGTTCAACAATTCAATTGTACTTTAAAGGTTGATGACTTGAAAATCATGAGGACCTGCATTTATATTGACAATTTGGCAAAAATAATGAAAAATATCATTTACATAATAATTTGGAACACAGTTTATGAATCCTTCAAGTATGAATCACTGGTGCCACCATAGTCACCAAACCTGTGGGAAACACTGTCTGTAACACACATTTGTGGAGTAGATGCACCCGTCCTCTGTCCGTGGGTATACGAGTAGAAGTATTTGCAGTAGTTTTAATATCAGCTCAGTACCTGTCTCTGAGTTTCCTCTCTGGGGCCCGTCCTTTATCCTCCTCCAGCTGTCGTTGCCGTCTCTCCTCTTGTTTTTTCAGCCTCTCCTCCACCTCACGCTCTTTCGCTGCGGTGTCGACCGGTTTGGCGTTGCCAAAGATGGAGGAGGACCTGGAGGGGGCGGGGGCCGGGGTGGGAGAGGTGCCCCCGCTGCCCTCCTCCTCTTTGGGCACACTGCGAGGCTTCAGGTTCAACTTGGGCCTCTGTAGAGGGCCTAAGAGAGGAGAGGGGAAGGAGACAGAGGAATGAAAGAGCAAGGGTGAAAAGAGGGAGGAGAGAGATGGAGAATGAGAGATATGGGAAAGAGGAGGGAGGAAAAGAGAGAGCAGGAAAGAGTGTTTGGGGAGAGGAGCGAGGAGTGGAGGGGGGAAGAGGAGAGAAAGGAAGTCAAATTCCTTCGTCCAAAGTGTGAAGTCTGCACGTCCAAACTTCAGCTCACATGTACAGCACCTGCTTATCTTTACACACTCACTTTTCAACCTGGACATGTTACTAGCAGTGCCCTAGTTTTTATTTCACTTCTACTTTACTTCACCTTTACTACTTTTAACCAGGAAAACAGCTGCTGTGATCAAGACCTCTTTCAAGGAGGACCTGGCCTGGTAATGCAGCCTGAGGGTGGGTCGGTCAGCTGTTTGTCCAGAGGAGGGTGCTGTGTAAAGCTCTATGTGCTCCACCACATGTTTTGATTCACTTTTCCTTTAATATTTGGGGTTCAACACGTGGTTAAAAACCCAGCATCCAGAGAGCACCTGTAAAGGGCTGAACTGGCAGGACTGGCAGTAGACGTCTCCATTAAAAAGAACAGAGCTGATCAATGACCATTAGACAAGACTGAATCTCATTGTCAGGCAAATCTGATTCATTGCACAGCTGCAGTGTCAGTCATTACGAGTGTATTCTGTAAGTGATATAAAGCATTAAGTGCTATGCTAAGACTCAAGCTGATTATTGACCATTAGACATGAATCTCCACGTGGATTAAAAGGATGTGGATTTGCTTCCATGTCGTCTTGTGCCAAGCCCTCAGTCCTCACCTCTGTCCTCCCGGCGCTCCTCCACCCTCTCGTACCGGTCGTCTCCATAACGATCTCTGTCGCCGAATCGATCGCTGCTGCCACGAGAGTCGTAATCATCACGGCGAAAACTGCTGCCAAATGCCCGCCGACCACCCCCTCCGCCTCGGGAGTCATAACCTGAAAAGGCACAAGAAAGCAGTGTTAAAAGGACTTCATAATATGCATTGCAATGTAGTGACGGGCTGGGTTTTCTTTAAGTCAGGGGTGTCAAACTCATTTTGGTCCAGGGGCCGTATACAACCAACTTTGACTCCAAAGGGGCCGGATCAGAAAACTCATGGCATATATACCCAAAAATAGCAATGAGTCCAAATATTTGTGCAGAGAAACGCAAATCTATTACAGAAATCTTTTTTATTTGATTTTATTTTACAAAATATTTTAATATTATGCTAGGTTAGCTTGCTTTCACAGCAGCATCAGTAGCCTCTTGGCCCCTGGGTGAAAACAGACGGCTGTTTCTTCAGTTTCAGCAATAATTCGTTTATCTTCTGTCTTCTCAATTCTCTGTTCAAGTTATTGTATTTTTCGCAGTGTCTCGTAGTGGTGTTTAAGATCATGTTCCTTGAGCGCCGCCACTTGTTGCAAACACACCAAGCACAGGTTTCCCATTCACCTCCGTGAACAAATAAGAATTAGTCCATTTTTCTTGGAAAATCCTGCACTCAGCTCCACTTTTCTTATTTTTGACATTTTTCTGATGAGTGTGTCACGGTCAACAGTCAAAACGATCGTCCTTTAAGAGCTTTTGGAAAGAGGCAGGTCTTCATTTGTCTGGTGGAGGCGCCGCGCACAGAAGCACTGGAGACGCTGCTATGCTAAGATGCGCAGAAAATTACCAGAAAAATCTGAAAATTTGTAATATTTTAATAGAAAATCAGCCGAGGGCCAGATTAAAGGTCTTGGGGGGCCGGATCTGGCCCCCGGGCCGCATGTTTGACACCTGTGTTTTAAGTTGACAGGACAAGATTAGACCTGTTTCCATGGCATTTGGTGGCAATGTCTTAGAAAGTCATTTCTTTTGAAGTTAGAAAATTGTAACTTTGCACAGCAATGTGGATCTTGGTGTGCACCGTCTCAGATTGATGTGTAGAAGACAGGGATGGGACGATTCTCAAAAAAAGATCAAACCACTCGATTCTAGCGTTTCAATTCGATTCCGTATCAAGTTTGATTCTCATGTGTCCCCCCCATGTCATCTTTCAGTCACTTTTTATTTTATGTTGATAGACTCAGGATTGACATAAATATGAACTTTTAAATATTCCCCAAACGCCTTTCGATCAAATACACTCGTAATTCACAAGTGCTAATACGAAAACACCACCTACTCAGCTTGACTTTGCAAATAACCCGTTAATACATTATTACATCTTATAACATGTTTAGTGGCGAAAAGAGGAGCGCGCGTTTTAATCAGGGGGAGGGGAGGGGCTGCTGCTGGGAACAAGGGAGAAACGCACAGATACACAGACCGGAGTCAGGAGGAGCAGACACTTTTATCCATCAAAATAAATAAATGCAGTAAACAAAAAGATTTCATGGTGATATTTATCTCTAATAGCCTTTCAGTAGCAGATCATAAACCACATGCTCCTCGTGAGACAGTATATTTTAAATGATTTTAGCCTAAATCATTAAGACAGATATTTATTTGTAGTGGCCAACTGCTAAGGGTCTATTTTAGTTTAAGTGCGAGTCGCGTATTAGGAGCATATTTGATCAACATGCGTAAAGTCAAAAAGCGGTGTAGTATTTAAAAGTTAATATTTTTGTCAATCTTGAGCCCATCAACATAAAATAAAAAGTGGCTAAAAGAAAACACTCACCTCTTTTAGAATCTAGCAGCCCTGAGCCTCCATACAGCTGATTACTTTCTGTATCCAAGAAAGGGTTAGGCCAAAGTGACAGCACGGGGCGCATGGAGGGACACGTGAGAATTTAACTCAACACAGATCAAATCCAAATCCAAACACCAGAATCCAATGACTCGATTTTTTTTGAGCATCGTCCCATCCTCAATGAGCATGAGAACACAGTGAATTGGAGTTTGCAAAACCTCCAAGTTTAAATTTTTAAAATGACCTTTAAGTGCATATTCTGTGTTGTAAATGGTAAAAAGCATTATCAGAGCAGATGCAGAGTGCTTAAATGGTCAATTTCTCATGCAGTAGCTTCCCCTTCTACTGAATCGAAGAGGAATCGGAATTTCCTGGAACACTGGTGCTCTGACAATAACTTGCTTTATAATTAGATGCAGATCGTACACTCTGGACTCATTTTGACCCTAAAACCTGCTTTTAGGGTCAAAAATAAAAGGACAGGTCCAGCGCCTTTAAATATGCTCAGGTGGCTTCGGCTGTGCATTTGTCTGACCTCCTCTGTCGTCATAGCGATCCCGTCGGTCTCGGTCGTCATAGCGATCGCGCCCTCCTCCATAACGGTCCCGCCCTCCGTCGTATCGGTCATCACGCCGAGGTGCATCTCTGTAGCGATCCGACTCGTAACGGTCACGTGATCCTGTGACCAGAGCAGAAGCAAGGCATTAAAAACAACTATTTCTACACTACATCCAAACAGACTAATGTCGCTTTGAATTCTAATTAAAAGGTAAAAGTAACTAGAAAAATATTTAACAGTGCACTATTTCACTTTATTGGGGAGAGTCCTCCACCTTTGTGTCTTCATGGAGTATTGCTTTGCCTGAAATATTCCGCACTATGGCATTAAATGTATCCACCTCCAATGAGACTGAGGAGTCAGTTCTGTGGAGAGGCGACCCCACACAGTGTATTCTTTAGACATAAAAACACCTGCAACTCATGTTTAAGGCCATACAGTGGGACATTCTAAGCAACAATTGCATCTTTATAGAGACGGGCACTTGAAAAGTTACATGACTTGAGAATCCATTTATATAATGTTCGCTGGGAGAGTCCGCCACTTGTTTGTGTCCAAAGGGATAGGACAAGACAAGATGAGATAGGGTCCATGAGATCCGAGATGAGATTTTGAACTCATTTATAGTAATTGGATTAAAAGAATGACAAAATTAAGTCATTTTCTTCATGCTTTTGATTAGGGCTGCAGCTATCGATTATTACAGTAATCGATTATTCTGTCGATTATTTTGTTCGAATAATCGAGTAATCGTTTGTTATTGCCGTGTCTACTTTGCACATGTTAAGTACTCACCACCTGCACTGACAGATACACGTGTTTTGGACATGAAAACCGTAATTATCGCTGGGCTCAGGTCGACTCACCTCGCGGGTTCTTTTCCACTTGATGTAATGTACAGTTCTGTTTAGATGCTGTAGCATCAGTGTTGAGAAGGTGACTTTTAAAATGTAATCCCCTACAGATTACAGATTACATTCCCCAAAATGTAGTTTGTGACATAATCAATTAAATTACTTAAAGTGAGTAACGTAATCTGATTACGGTACTTTGGATTACTTGATATTGTCATGATTTTTAAAACTACATAAATGTAGCAACCAACTCCTGCAAATTCTGGTTTGGTTTTAGACCTGGATTAGTCCTGGTTTTAGATCTGGTTTAGACCTGCTTTAGACCTGGTTTAGTCCTGGTGTGAGCTCTGGCGCGGTCCACGGAGTGTACGTGACAAGACACAATCCACGCGCAGAGTGCACGGCGTACGGGAGATGCGGAGCGCGCGGCGTACCGGAAATGTGGGGTGCGCGGCGTACCGGAGCGTACCGCGCACGAGGAGGTTCTGCTCTTATTATACATCCATGGGCGCCGCGCTGTTGTGTGTACAGTGAAGTGCAGTGGTCGTGCGGAAACTTTACCTCTACCACAAAAGGTTCCGGCCATCGCCGAGCGTATGAAAATAAAACGAAGCATCGAGGCAAAAAAAAAAAAAATAATGCATTTTTCTAATCGATTTAATCGATGAATCGTTTCAGCCCTACTTTTGATACATTAAACAGCCTTTATGCTTTAGACAGCAATTCCCCCCATGCATCACTGTTGATTATTATTATGTACTCCCCCATGGTCCCATCACTACGAAATAAAAAGTGGGACAGAGTTTAAAGTGCTCTTTGTCTGAATGTGTGAGTTAGACGTCTCTGTGTGGAGACACAGAGCTTCAGCGAGGCATGTAACCCTTTCATGTCTGGGCCAAATATAAAGACTGAGGATCAGATCTCACCAAATAGATTTTCCCATGTGCGCACATTCTCGTGACAAACTGAACTCTTGTCCCATCCCTATTCCATAGAGATCATTATTTTCTGGAATGTTCCACAGTATGGCATTAAACAAACCTAGCATTTATTCAGTTGCATGTGTTTTCATAGCCTGGTGGTATCAGTTTAGCATTCATGCTGAGACATACTGTGAAATATTCTCGTCTTGTGTATGCACTAGTAAACAAGAACCTCACCGTAAGAGTCCTCTCTCCGGGGCGGGCCGTCATCCGTGTCTCCCGCTGGGCGAGCTCTCCAGTCTGAGTCTGTTTTGTCTGGGCCCATGTCCGACATCCTGCTCCCTCTGTCTCTGCCCATCGGCCCATTGTCACGGTCTGGAATCACACAAACAAACATAAACACACAATATGCAAGTGCTGGCTACACATGGACACAAAATATAATGCACACTTGTGGGTGTAGCCAAGCTTAAACTGGAACATGGAGGCGGTTTAAGAAACACTGAAAATACTTTTACCTTTGTCATTTGATTGGTCTGCAATATCAACTCGAATTCTCCTGTTTCCTAGATTCTGTTGGTAGAGACAACAATTTTAATAAATTCACTGGAAAATATTGACATTTTCATGGGATTGTTAGGTGTGATGTGACATCTGTGTCCAGAAGTACACAAGATGACTGAAAATGAACAGTTATGTTTTACGTCATTTACATTAATGTAAAATGGGAGTAAAAAGTCTGACCTCTTCGTTGAGGCTGAGCGCTCTCATTAGTGATTCCACGTCGTCAAACTCGGCATAACCGAAACCCTTCAGACGCTCTGGGTTAGAGGGCTCCCGAGGCAGACGCACTGCACTGATCTGAGAGAGAGAAGACAGGGTTATATCCACAACACACTGGCCACTGCTCCATCTGACCCCCTCCTGAGCTCCATCTGACCCCGTCTCCTCAGCACCCTCAGCTCCATCCCCTCTCCACAGCTGAGAGCCCATTAAACTTGTCAGTTGTCGTGTTGAACAATATCAAAGTAAGTTTAGACTGTTACCAAAGGATAGTCATGGAATTTGCAGTTTAACTGTCAGATGAGTGAATCCCCCATAGTTCTGTAGGCTATTCATACTTTGCAGCTGATGTCATAAACATGCTTTGCGGGTGTGATGCAAGCTGTAGGCACTGCTCTGTCTGTAGCTCTGTTACTCAAGACTTTTACCAGGCTCTGACCATAAAGCTGGAACTACAACAGATGAGGTGATTTGTGCTGTTAAAGTCCCTCTCAAAAAAACATTACAGTCAAAAGCTACATATATATATAAAAACTTGATTTGAATTGTGCTATTTCCAATTCAAAAATCCCACTGGAGTGCTCTTTTGGGTCTAATCTTTGTACTCACTGCAAGTCCACGGAAGAACTCCTTGATAGAGTCCTCGGTGACGTCGTAGGGCAGGTTTCCAAGGAAAGCGGTGTAGGGCGGGGAGCGGGGCAGACGGGAGCGGTCGATGTTGGGTTCTCGGGCGGAGCGAGGAGCCGTGGGGAGGATGGAGCGGTCGATGGGAGGAGCACGGTATGAGTCCTCCTCTGTGTGCCATGACGTAGAGACTGAGAGGGAAGAAAGCATTACAGAAGATGCTGAGTTTCATTAAATGTCCTATATTACACAAAATTCATTGTGAGCTTGTGTGCTTTAAGCCACGTTATACAGTGCCGTGAAAAGGTATTTGCCCCCTTCCTGATTTCATACTTTGTTGCATGTGTCACACTTAACTGTTTCAGATCATCACACAAATTTAAATACTCAACAAACATAAACCAAGCATAAACTGCTGTGATGATTTTATTTAAGAGAAAAATACATGACCCATAGGACCTACATGATCCTGTGTGAAAAAGTAATTGCCCCCCTTGTTAATGATGAGGTAACTGTGATCAATCATATTATTGTGGAAAGCCGAGTTCAGTTTCATATTCACACCCAGGCCTGATGCTGCCAGACCTTTCAAATCAAGAGATCACTTAAACAGAACCTGTCTGACGAGGTGAAGTAGGCCATATTGAACAGAAGACATCATGACACAAGCCAAAGAAATTCAGGAGAAAAAAGTAAGTGACATGTCTCAGTCTGGAAAAGATTATAAAGCCATTTCTAAATCTTCAGCGAACCACAGAGAGGGCCATTATCCTCAAATGGAGAAAGTATGGTACAGTGGTGAACCTTGCCAGGAGTGGCCGGCTGATAAAAATGACCAAGAGCGAGAACTGATCCAAGAGGTGACAAAAGAACCTAGAACAACATCTGAACAAGTGCAGGCGTCGCTTACCTCAGTAAAGCTCAGTGTTCATGACTCAACCATAAGAAAGAAAAGAAGCACAAATGGCACGGCAGAGTTCCACGGTAAAAGCCACTGCTGAAAAAAAGTTTAACTTTTTGGAAAGAGTGCATCCCATTACATCTGGAGTAAAATTAACACAGAATTTGATAAAAAAAAAAAAAAAGAACATGATCAGTTTGTGACCTCAAGCTGAAGTGCACTTGGGTTCTGCAGCAGGACAGTGATCCGAAGCAAGTCCACTTCTGAATGGCTTAAAAAAACCAAAATGAGGGGTTTGGAGTGGCCTAACCAAGTCCAAACTTGAACCCAAATGAGAAGCTGTGGTGGTTCATGCTCAGAAACCCTCCAATGTGGCTGATTTAAAACAATTCTGCAAAGAAGAGTGGGCTAAAATTCCTGCACTGCAAGGTGAAAGACTCATTGCCAGTTATCACAAACGCTTGACTGCTGCTTAAGGTTATTAAGGGCAATTACTTTTTCACATAGGCCATGTAGGTTCAGGTGGCTTTTTTCCCTTAATAAATAAAACTGGCACTTAAAACTGCATTTTGTGTTTACTTGTGAGTTTGTCTATTATTTAAGTTTGCATGATCTGAAATGGTGAAGAGTGACAACAAAGGTGCAAAAAAAGTTTTAAAAATCGTTAACAGGGAAAATACTTTTTCACAGCACTGTAATGATGTTAAATCCTCAAAAACATTATCAGAGTTGTTTTTTTTTTTACACATTTAAGTAATCCTTGATTAATAGTCTGTGTCTACATCTCCAAAACTCAAAATCCTCTGTTGCACCTTGTGATGTCATTAAGTGGTAGTTTTTAGGTTAACAGCTATCATTTGGTCTTATGTTTGAATTATCAAGAGGAGCCAAAAGTAAACACGGAAAAAATATTTTCCACAAGTGTGCACAATCTTATGGCAGAACTATTCTTAGCACCTAGGTCTACAGCCTAAGATTTCAGATACTGCAGATCCTTCACCCCAGAGAAGTGAGGAAACAATGCTAAACTTTGTTTCCTTGCTTCTCATTCTGTCTTCAGTTATAAATTTAGAATGAGCGATTCTTTAAGTCAGACAGGAGAGTTTGTTTACCTACTTCCTGTATTATCCCCAGCGGCATCGCCTGATGGCTTAGTGATGTGTCTTGTAGGCTGCTTTTCTTAGTTACGTGCTGTCTGGCAAAACCAAGTAAAGCAGCCCACAGGACACATCAGTACCTCTGCACGTGCCAAAAATGACCAAAAGCATATCTTACACAACCTCCTGGTCAAAGCCTAATTCTCGTCTGATCTCAGTAGGGCTGCAGCTATCGATTATTACAGTAATCGATTATTCTGTCGATTATTTTGTTCGAATGATCAAGTAATCGTTTGTTATTGTTGCGTCTACTTTGCACATGTTAAGTACACACCACGTGCACTGACAGATACACGTGTTTTGGACATGAAAAACGTAATTATCGCTGGGCTAAGGTTGACTCACCTCGCGGGTTCTTTTCCACTTGATGTAATGTACGGTTCTGTTTAGATGTTGTAGCATCAGTGTGGAGAAGGTGACTTTTAAAATGTAATCCCCTACAGATTACAGATTACATTCCCCAAAATGTAGTTTGTGACGTAATCAATTAAATTACTTAAAGTGAGTAATGTAATCTGAATACTTTAGATTACTTGATATTGTCATGATTTTTAAAACTACATAAATGTAGCAACCAACTCCTGCAAATTCTGGTTTGGTTTTAGACCTGGATTTAGATCTGGTTTAGACCTGATTTAGATCTGGTTTAGACCTGGTGTGAGTTCTGGTTTAGAGGCACAGGAGGAAGCGCGGTCCACGGAGTGTACGCGACAAGACACAATCCACGGGAGATGAGGAGCGCGCGGCGTACCGTAGCGTACCGTGCACTCCTGGTTCTGGCAGATGGTATACTGCGTACCGGAGCGCATGCAGCGCATCGAGATGCGGCGTGAGCGCATCGCACTCGATGAGGAGTGTTCCCTATTACTATTGCAACAACACATCATCAGTAGGGTAAAACTAACCTGTCTCACGACGGTCTAAACCCAGCTCACGTTCCCTCTTAGATGAGGAGGTTATGCTCTTATTACACATCCATGGGCGCCGCGCTGTTGTGTGTACAGTGAAGTGCAGTGGTCGTGCGGAAACTTTACCTCTACCACAAAAGGTTCCGGCCATCGCCGAGCGTATGAAAATAAAACGAAGCATCGAGGCAAAAAAAAATAATCGATGCATTTTTCTAATCGATTTAATCGATTAACTCGATGAATCGTTTCAGCCCTAGATCTCAGAAGCTAAGCAAGACGAGAGTCTGTATAGTACTTGGATGGGAGACCGCAGAGAATTCCTGGTGCCACAGTGAGGCGCCAGTGTCCTTAGGCAAGACACTTCACTCACATTGCCTGGCATCAAAGTGGTGTGCCCGAGCTGGTATGTGAGTGTTGGTGGTGGTCAGAGGGTCTGACTGCGCAGATAGGCCGCCTCACTTCTATCAGTCTGCCCAGGGCAGCTGTGGCTACAACAGTAGCTCAGATCTCAGACTGTGAGTTGAAAGAATAATGCACAAAACTGTGAAGTGACTTTGAGCAGGAAAAGCGCACTAATGCATTAATATTATTTAAATTACATGAATAGTATCAATACATTACCCAACCCCATGTTTACCTAATTTGGTGCTACCATTAATTGCAAAAAACAACATTTAAATCAGATTACATCACCAGAGCTGTCGAGGAGTTAAAGGCCTTGTACACAGCATGTTTCACTGTTACCGGTTTAACTGCATTTCCTGGTTCTTCCCTCAGGAGAAACTGTCACAGTCTCCATTTTAGCTGCATTTCATCTGTGTGTCTGAGGCTCACCATCTCCGTCCAGGTCGTCCGTCTCATCGGCCCAGCTCGTGGTTTTAGTTGGGTAACTCGGGGCTGGAGCGCTGCCTCCACTGTCCTCCGCCAGGAAGTCAGTTAAAGTCAGGGTCTTCCCCTTCTTATTCTTCTTCTTAGCTGTAAGAAACAAAATAAGGACACATATATGTAAATCTCCGGTACATCTGCTCCATCTGACCTTCTCCTTTGCTCCAGCTGACCCTCTCTTCTGCTGCCAATTTAGGTTGGATACATTTTGTGTGAAGAAAATGAGAAAGTGTCTAGCTGATGGAGGTTTGTGTGTCCCTCCATGGATATGCTTCCCCAGACCATCACTGACCCACCACTAACCCGCTCATGCTGAACCATGTTGGAGGCAGAAGTGGCATTGCCCTGTCCATATTTGTATAGATGTCCAACAGACTTTTTCCCCACATTGAGATCTGCTGTGTATTCAAGGTGTTCCTTTATTTTTTGAGTAGAGTACTACTATACTATTTGTAGCAGTCTTAGATGACTCGCCTAAAGACGCAATAATATCCAATGCACAAACAAACAATACAAGATTATATGGCCATTAAGATACTATATCAAAGTAAAATGCTTCAGGACAGAACCAGAGAGTTGTAGACGCGATTTCATAGTAAAACGACATAAGTGAGGGGACTGAAGATGTGTGCTCAGACTGAGATAAGAACTTTACAACACAGTCGACACAGGGAGGGGTCACACCAACGGACAGAGCACTGGGTCAAACTAAAACAGAGTAAACAACAGAGGAAAGGTCTATAAAGATGTGTGGGGATGAATAGTGCAGCACAGTTAGTGTAAGCTTTGGAAGTGTAGAGCTACAGCTGCATTAATCAAGTCAATTTGAGAACAAATATGCTTTTATCTATAGGGTGACAGTAGCTCAGTTGGCACAGCGTTTGTCAACTTATCCAAAGGTTGGTGTTTCGAACCCCACTCTCAACTTAAAAACATTATAGGTTGAGCGGTCAGATCCACAGGCTGAGCATTTGCTCTTCTAATTTTGCTGTAGATCACAGCTAACATACATGAACATTCACACAGACGGTGCCTCTATTCTGCATCAGTGGAGGAAAAGCTGAAGGGACTCTGTCCACGCCAGTCCATCTTTCATGGAATAATTTAGCTCCATAAAAAGCTTCTTTAAATAGATATTTATATAATTCTATGTGTATGGCATAAGATCTATAGATTTATCTAGAACAGCTGTGGATGCTACATTTAAATTTTGGCTATTTTAAAATCGTAAAAGTTAAGAAAAGAAGTCTGCTGTGGTGTGAATACAAGTTCTATTGTGTAAATGATATAAATCGAGCGATCAATGCCACTAGATTCAGACTTCAGCAAAACCAATGGCCGATAAGGTCTGCTGATATTTTTGCAGATGAACTGTGTAGTCACATTTTGTGTTTCACTTTTCTATTCGCACTGAAGTGTTCATATAAAGCTTTAGCATATTCTTTTCGCTCAATACAAAATATTGGTCTATACTGGAGATTTAAGGCTGATAGCTGAAATGCTAAAAAGTGCAAAAACCGGCCCGATATATGTCGTTTTCTTCAGTAAATGAGAGGGGAAACTATAAACATGGTTATTTATTTTGCATATGTCTCCTTTACTTGCTGGACAGTTCAAAGCAATGTTCTGGTAAACTTCATATAAAACAACTTTTACTCAGCCAATACTTTGAATAAGATGTCATGTACTTGGAGAGGTTTTCTGAAACAAATTACATTAACTGAAATTAATCCTTTTTGTCTTCAAAAGGCATCACTTTAGCGTCATCTGGGTAAAATGTACAAAAAAAAAATCTAATTCACAACTATCCCAAACAACAAACACCTAGCCCCCCTCTCCGTCTCCCTCTGACCCCAAACACTGGACTGGCCGCTGGACTGGAGCAGGTCCGTCCTGTTTTGATGGGAGAGAAACAGGGTCTGTGCAGCTGACGAAGGCTTTACTCAACTAAAGCCACAAGTCAGGACATTCCTCTGCTCCACAAACACAGAATAAAGCTAAGTCACTGTTACCACTGTAAACTGCACTCGGTGCCGGGGGAGGGATGCTTTTAAAGGGGCATATCTGTGCTAAATGTGAAAATGTTACGGTACATTTGTGAGGTTCCATTTTATGCGACACATTCTAGAATCAAATTATGGGCTCACATTATTTCCAATGTGTTGGTACTAACTTTGATTAAATTTATTTATTTAAATAATTTTTCCAAACTGACAAAACTTTTGAAGACAGTTTTGAGCTGCTTGCAACTATATTTTAGTGTTAACTGATTTTCAAGTATGCTGTAATAGCTTTTAAATAGACCCAATATTTATACTTTATAACATATCAGCTTTAAATCTCCAGCAAAGGCTGATGTTTGGGTTTTGGCCGCCCTGCTGCTTAAACAATATACATAAACATTTATTTGAACACTTGCAAGTGCGAAACTATAACCACACAGCTCTCTATGGTTTATGGTAAAAAAAAAAAAAAAAGGGCTGTGGGTAAGTTTTTAAAGCATTTTAATTATATCACTTGGGGAAAATAATCAAAACCAACCCTACATAGCAGAGTGTATGGGCCATTGGTTTCTCTAGATCAGGCATGTCCAAACTATGACCCAGGGGCCAAATGTGGCCCTCAGACCAGTTGTTTTTGGCCCTTAGGCTTCCAAATGAATTGGCCCAAACTACCACAAGTAGTACTTTTTACTGCATGTTTTTGAAATCTACCTTGACCAAGCAAATGTAGTTTGTCCTTTTGAGGGTCTAAGCATGAACAAAGGTCTGGAGGGTCATTTAAAACTGTTATAAATGCACAGTTTTTAATTACTCACTGTTTTGACCTCCAGTCTATGACCCTCGATCGGCCCTCACGCTGCTCTGTGTTTTAATATATGGCCCTAGATGAAAAAAGTTTGGGCACCCCTGCTCTAGATTGTAAACAACTGGAATCGACAATGGCCATATATATATAAATTTATACTTTTAAATAATACATTCGAAATATAATCTTTGATGTGAGACGTGCTTCTACTGTGTCCATGTTCAAACCCTCAAAACGGTTCTCTTCTCTTTTAAATGATTATTTGTTATTGTTTGTTTGTACTGTGGTTTTAATGTAGCTTTCTTTTTCTGTACAGCGCTTTGATTACTGGCCACGCCTGATGTCACACTCTATCATTAAAAACTACTTACTTCAATTGTCCCCTCATCCCCCCATCAAATTTTAATTTTTTCTCTATTAGAATTTTTATTTTTTTTTCATCATTTAACCAAAATAAAAGATTAAGTAACAATACTCTAACGTGTGTGTTTATTTTTTGGCGTCCTCTCCTGCTCACACAGGGCTCGTCAGCAGAGCGCCGCTGGCTTAAGGGGAGTCCGTGTGCTGGTTTGGTTTTAGGCCTAGTGCGCGCAACCTAGAGCCGATCCAAGTGCGCCATAACCGGGCACCGCTTTCGGACCGCAGCGGGAAGTCCAGAGCTTCGAGTTCGACCCCGCAGAAGGCTCCTCCAGACTCGGCTTATCCCCGGACTGCGGGGGAAGGGTAAAAGGGGCACCGGGAAGCAGCGACAGCACACGTGGGGAGAGCCAGGCTGCGCGCTTCGGCCCCAGTGTTCTACCCAAATCTGCGCCCGAGCCAAGTCCGCTACTATTACACCATTTAGCCACATGTAATAATAACACGACATTTTCTAAGTAGCCATAGAACTCAGATTTCGGGGGATATGTCATAAAAATAGAGTACTACACATTAAGGGAGTTTTAGTCAACCATTTAAGTAGGAGCATTGTTTGAAACGTTTTGGAGCAGTTAAAAACAACAAACGCGTACTGCCATTCATTCACCGGGCCGATAATAGTCGTATGCATTGCCTGTTTTGGGATCGTTTTGGTGATTCACGAAAAATCGTAAATAATAATGGTAAAAAGACAAATAAATCCAAAATACATCGCGAATAAGTGGAACATCTGGCCACTCTGCTCGGGCGCACATCTCGGCATAACACCGGTTCAGCCCTGGGCGCATTCATGGAGAAAGCTACGGTGCCGCTACTGCTACGGATGTGCAATGTGCCAGCTCCCTGCGCACTTCAAAACACCTCTAAACAAGATACATACTGACCCGAGGGAGCAAGTAATCACACGAGCATGAGCAAATCACAGACATAACAACATTAAATGAGTATTAGAGGTAAACAAGAGGTAAACTGCAGCTTAAAAGTGCTGTGCAAGTCGTAGCTTCGTTCATTCGCCTTCGCCCCCGAGTCGAGTCGTCTTTATCGGACCAAAACAACCGATTCAACCGCCTCGTAAAACCGGGACAACGACACCAGAGCGTGAACAGAACCACTAACAGTCTACAAAGTGAATTTAAGGAGTACAAATAGCGAACATCGCGCTCAAATCCAGCTACGAGACGCACAGAAGCGAGAGCCACATAAACCTCACCTGACGCCGCCATGTTGGAGAGCGAGCTCGGTGTAGTTCCCGGATGTAGGCGTCAGAGGTAAGGCTCGGGAGCGCGCATTGACTGCTCGTCCGCGTTCACGAGCGCCTCCTCCTCATGTTTCCAGAATATTTATTTAGCCGACTCAAAACACAGCTGCAGATAAAACTGTTTATACGTAACTGAGGCCCGATAGTTCCCTGCCTCACAGACACAAACTGCTCTAATCTGCACTGTTTTACTGCAAATTCTTCAGTCTTCATTCTTTATTTGTTCCTTTCAAAGATAAACTAAACTAATGACTACTTCAACCCAAAATGTACGCAACAAAACCACAGATAAACCTTAGAAAATACCAAAGAGTTCTCATTCATTCTGATAGCCACATTTTTGATCCCAAACAAAACAAGTGATTTGCATGTGGCAAGTGATTCTTGGGGTTTAATACAGACTGTGATACCACAATGATGGTAAAAATACTCTTTACTTAAACAATACAATCTGATTTTCAAGATTAATGTAGTGTACTTTCTTATATGTGTCCTTATATGTGTGTAATCCCTCAGTGGTCCAGTAGGTTCCACAGTGCTCCATGGGCGTGTACTAGTCTATGTGCTCTTATACTTGTTCTGATACAGCTCAAGATCATTCAGAAGACATTCAGGAAAGGTTCATTTCTGTTTAAGAAGAATCCATGGAAATACTGAAAACTGTGGAGAATGTGCTGAAGTATTGTTTGAACTTTCTATATTGCTCAAAAAGTTAAAGAAGGCTTCTTTTTAGACACCCTGAAAATGAAAGTGAAATAATGATGGCAAGCTCGTCTCTTTTGCCAAAATGTAATTTTTGCAACTCAAAATGCATCTCAATCTCTCATATGGCCCTACGTGCTTGTATACATGTTTGACGTGTCATGTTCCTAATGAGACGAACGATGGTGTCTTGTGGGATGTTCTCCCAGATCTATGTAAGGGCATTACTGAGCACCTCTAGAGTGTGAGGAGCAACCTGGTGGTGGGCTCAAACATAATGTCCCAGAGCTGTTCTACTGGGTTTAAGTCAGGTGATCATGAGGTCCGTGCACTTGTATCAGTCTCTTCATCCTCCAGGTTCTGCCTGCAGACTCCTGCCACATGAGGTCGGGCATTGTCGTGAATCTGGAGAAACCGAGGACCTACTGCACCATTGTAGGGTCTGACAGTGGGTTCAAGGATTTCATCCCGATTCCTAATGGCAGTCAGACTGGCGTTTTCCAGCCAGTAGAAGTCTGTGCATCCCTCTGTGGATATGCCTCACTGACCCACCACCAAACCGCTCATGTGAACCATGGTGTAGGCAGCGGAGTGTTCTCCTCTTCCACATCTATCACAGGAGCTCAGGGTGAATCTGCTCTCATCTGTGAACAGCACAGGACACCAGCAGTGGAGCCAATTCTGGTGTCATCTTGCAAATGCCAATGGAGCTCCACGGTGCTGGGCGGTGAGCACAGGGCCCATTACAAGACGTGGCGCCCTCAAGCCACCGTCATGAAGTCTGTCTGTGATTGTCTGGGCAGAAATGTTCACACCAGTGGCCTGCTGGAGGTCATTCTGTAGGACATGGGCAGTGCTGTTCCTCCCTGCATAAAGTAGCAGATAGGGTCCTGCTGATGGGTTGAGGACCTTCTGTCCGGCTCTCCTGGAGTAACTGCCTGTCTCCTGAAATGCCCTCCATGTTCTGGACATTGTGCTGGGAGAAACATTAAAGCTACTTGCAACAGCACATCCGGAAGTGCCATCCTGGAGAAGTTGGACAATCTGTGCAACTTCTGTGGGGTTAAGGAACAGCCTCATACTCCCAGTAGTAGAAAACCAAACTAGAAAAGAGGGAGAAACTTGAAATGAGCTCCACATGCAAAACCAGTCCTGTTTTAGGGCTTATCTCATTGGTGCCACTCTAGTGCCCCCGTTGTTCATTTACATTTGCATTCATTACAAGGAGGTGGCATCCTTTTGTTCCTAAGATGTGCATATTTGTATAGATATCCAACATATATTATTTTAACATTGAGATCTGATGTGTTTTCAAGGTGCTCCTTCATTATTATTATTATTATTATTATTATTATTATTATTATTATTATTATTATTATTATTATTATTATTATCATTATTATTATTATTATTATTATTATTATTTTGAGCAATGTATTTCCATGGAATCATGCAGGTGACTTGCCACCTCCAGTACGTTATGTACTGTATGTCAGAGGTTTTCATGTTTTTTTCTAATTTTGACCTTTGGTGGGATAGTACCTGTGGTGAATATTTATCATAGTTTTACATCAGTTACGTGGCAGTTTGTGTAAAAATGCTGAGGAAAAAAGAAAAAGAAAAAAATTACAGGAAGTATCTGTAAGTTCTTAAAATATGTACCAGGATGTGTTCCATTGCAGCCTTTTAGACTTATTTTGGCCCTTATATTATTCAATTCAATTTTTTCAATTCAATTTATTTTGTAGCGCCCAAAATCACAACAACAGTTGCCTCTAAGGGCGTTCCAAGATATGGATGAGCCAAACATACACACAGACATATCAAAACAGGAATAAACAACATTCATGTAAAGCAGCTAATGAAACATTGTCCAGTCATCCCCTGTCCTTAGACCCTCCTTCTCAGCAAGGAAAAACTCCAAAAAACCCAGGGTCCTGGGAAAAAGAAGAAACCTCGGGGAGAACTACAGTGAAGGAGGGATCCACTCCCATGGACGGACAGGCTATAGATGTCCAGGCCCGTGGGCCAGTTCGGTATGGCCACAGCTACCCAGGTGGGAAGGAGCCGGGCGAGGAGGAGGAGAGGGGCGAGGAGGAGGAGAGAGGTCCAGCTGTCATCAGGCGTCTGAAAGAGTTCCACTCCACAGGGGGAGTGGGACAGGGGACAACTTGTGAATAGCAATGAACGAGCTACAGATGAGAACATAGTAAGTGATGCTGATGAGAAAATAGGAGGAAACAGAGGACAGTGCTCAGGTTGCCACACTTCCCCCAGCTTGTTATCTCCTGCAGCAGCTTATCTTAGTGACATCAACTAAGTAACCTGGTCATAAGCTATTCCGAAGAGGAAGGTTTTAAGCCTGGTCTTAAATAAAGAGACTGTGGGAGCCTGTTTAACATCAACAGGGAGTTGATTCCATAACACAGGAGCTTGGTAACTGAAGGCTCTCCCCCCCACTGTACTTTTAGACACTCTAGGAACCACTAATAATCCTGCATTCTTAGAGCGAAGTGCTCTATTTGGCTGATAGGGGACAATGGCATCCTGAAGATATGATGGGGCCATATTGTTTAAGGCTTTGTATGTCAGGAGGAGAACTTTGAATTTAATTCTAAACTCAACAGGAAGCCAGTGAAGTGATTTTAACACAGGACTGATGTGATCACGTCTTTTAGTTCCTGTTAGGACTCTGGCCGCTGCATTTTGGACCAACTGGAAGCTTCTTAAAGTACCTTCAGCGCAGACGGTGAGCAGAGAATTACAGTAATCTAGTCTGGATGTAACAAATGCATGGATAAGTTTTTCAGCATCATTTTTAGGCAAAATATTTCTGATTTTAGTTATGTTTCGCAGGTGAAAATATGCAGTTTTACAAGCTTGGTTTATATGAGCTGTGAATGAGAGATTTTGGTCAAATACGACTCCAAGGTTTTTATGGTTGTGAAGTAACTGAATTCACTTTACGTAATGGCAGAAGGGATAATGTAGTTAGTTATAGCTTTAGTCATAAATGTAGAAGCACAATACACCCAGACTACAATGTGGTTAGAATAACAGTGAGTGGTAATGGTCCATTTCATTCAATATGGCGCCTTACAAATAAGTTCCACTAGAGGGTGATGTTTGTTATTTCAGCCTTATCGCCTTACTGTCAAATCACATGACGCACATGACACTATCACTGGATGTAATCGCTTCTCCAGATCCAAAGCTACGCTGCTTAAATGGAATATGTAGCCAAGTTTACACTGCCTTCACTTCAGAATAATAATCTGGATTTGAGTAGTTTTAACTGGTTTTAACCAGCGAACATAGAAACATAGAAAATAGCACTCTTTGGGTGAGTGCAGGTGTGAGTTTTTAATCCTATGTGCATGTTTACACTATCTATTACACTATTTAAATGCATATAAAAGATGTAAAAGTATTCTAAGTATTCACTACAGTACTGTGATTGGACCATGTAACTGAGTAATGTTACAAAGTGCAAGCATTCAGTGTTCTGTAACTAAATACATTTTCACAGTATTCTTCTCAACACTGCCATATTGTATAATATAATGTGCTAATATATATTATAATTAAACAAGTCAGAAACCTCTCGAGACCAAAATAATAATCTGGGTAATTCAAGTGAACCAATCTTAATCAAAACTACTGAAGTTAGGATAAATGCATTTTAAGTCATACTCATTTTTTGTAGTGTTTGATAAAGAGAGTAAAGCTGGATGCAGGTTAATGTGCATGTGTAAACCAGAGCACAAGAAGGAACCCAGAGAACATGCAAATTTTACACAGTGAAACTCCATCTAGCCCAGGAATCATATCTAAGACCCGTTCTCACATTAAGACTTCAGACAACACAGCACACCGAGATGAACACATGATCTTTATTAGTGACAGTGTTTTGCTGAACTAAAACGTTTTATTCTTGTGGTAGTTTCAGTTTTCTCTGTTTCAGCTGGAAGAGGCCAGTTCCTCAAGAGCGTCCTGGAGTCTGCACAAAACAACAACATATTTTTAAGTTAATCTGGATTTGCGTTTAGACACCAGGTACGGTCCAAAGTAGTGCAGTACCAAAACCTATAACAAAAATCAAATGCCACGTCCCAGCTGTTTTTTCCTCGTTAGTAGTAATGCTTGGTGTGTGGTGTTGTGAACCTGAAGTTACAGTACTCTTACAGTCCTTAGTTGTAGTAGTAGAAGTAGAATATATGTACTATACAGGATATTCATGTTTGTGTATAAGGCAGTGGGAGCAATCCTCTCCGTCCAGCAGGTTCATGTATAGAGCAGTAGTAATAGTATTTGCAGTAGCATTTGTAGTAGTACTACTATCAGTACTCACTTGAAGTCACCTCCATCATATAGAATAGTAGTAGAGGCAGTATTTGTAGTGTCAGTACTCACTTGAAGTCACCTCCATCATATAGAATAGTAGTAGAGGCAGTAATAGTAGTAGTATTTGTAGTGTCAGTACTCACTTGAAGTCGCCTCCATCGAGCAGGTTCTTGTAGGTGGCGATCTCTGCTTCCAGTTTGACCTTGATGTTGAGCAGGGCCTGGTACTCCTGACTCTGCTGTTGGATGTTGGCTCTGAGCTGTGTGAGATTGTCCTCCAGATGCAGCAGGATGGCGTTGTACTTTTCCATCTCTATGTTGTTCCTCATCTCTACGTTCCTCAGCGTGTCCTCCAGAGATGCTTTCTGCGGAACACAAACACTCAGCTACAGGAGATACTTCAGGTAGATAGATGCTTATAGCTTATGGTCAGATTGAGACCGCTGTGTGCTGTCTGTATCTAATGGAGCTCAAACTTTGGTTCTGGAGGTTAATTTTACATTCATTTTTCCCATAGACTTTTCAAAAAAAATTCTAATATTAAGGGTTCAAAGGAGTCTAACCAGCTACATGCTAAATAACCTCCATAACACGGTTGTTTTGCTGTGCTCTATTATAAAGCATTTTTATAATTCTGCAAACGAGGAAGTAATACTAATGCGCTGTTAGCATGTTAGTTGCCAGTTTTAGCGTTATGTTGATGGCTGCTCTTGCCTTTGAAATATGTGAAAACTGCATATAACCACTTACTCTACTTAGGTTGCTAAAAATGAGTTGGAATACTGAGGAATAACTTTGGGCCTGAAATGAACAGGTTGTTTTTGATGTTCTGAAGACAGTAAAATATGACTCTTTTCTCATCCTCTTGTATCCTGTTTGAACAGAAACACGCTCTTATTTAAACAGTTAAAGGTGTTCTTACCAGGCTCTGTTGTGAGGCCAGTTCTATCTCGAGCGTCTGGATCTGCCGGCCCAGGTCGCTCTTCTCCATTTGTGCCCCCTGAAGAGCCTCTGTGTTCTGAGACACCTGCACCTGCACCTCTGCGATCTGTACAACACAATACAACACAAAAACATCAGAAACCTGAACCTCTGTGATCTGAACACAACATCAGACACATCTGCACCTCTGTGATCTGAACACAACATCAGCATTATGCATAAGTAATGTTAATGTTACAGGTCCTTCTTAGAAATGACATGAAAAAATATGCTTTCGTATGAACTTTGAGTGGGAGAATAAGTTGAGCTTTAGTTCAGTCACAATACAAACATTTCAAACTCAATTTTGATATTAAGGAATCTTGATCAATAGTGATTCTAATACAAGGATGATAATAAGAAAACCCTCTTTCTTTAGATGATAGAATGTGATTTATGGCCGTACTTTCTTTTCTGTTCCCATGTGGCCTTATATGTGTGTGATCCCTCAGTGGTCCAGGTAGGTTCCACAGTGCTCCATGGGCGTGTACTAGTCTGTGTGCTCTTCTACTTGTTCTGATACAGCTCAAGATTATTCTAAAGACATTCAGGAAAGCTCCATTTCTGTCCTGTGAATGGGACTTTTAACTTGTATCTAGTTTCTTCACTAGTTTTAAATTCGATTAGTATCTGATTTTCAATACTTTTGACAAAACTAGCTTCAACATAGTTTCCAGTAGTATTAAATCCATAAGCCAGTGCAGCTACATTCTCCTACCTTCAAAACAAGAACTTCAACTATTACTAACTCTACAGTTATACTGTCCACTTCCCCTTCATCTCCAAACACTAGTTTCACTGCTACTGTTACTTTGACAACAGTAAACACCACAGACCTGGTTTTCGTGCCAGCATTTGAGGTCCTCTGCGTTCTTCTGAGCCATCTTCTCATAGTTGGCCCTCACTTCCTCCATGATCTGAGACAGGTCCTGACCTTTGGGAGCGTCTACATCCACCTGGACTCCAGACTGAGAGATCTGGTTACGCAGCTCCATCACCTCCTGCAGACAGAGGGCAAAAGTAAGTCATTTGGTCTTCCATTGTAAAACCTAAAATAAAGGATAGTACACAGCTATTGGTGGTGTGTACAGGAAGATCTTGGTGCACCAAAGGAATGAGCAGGTTGAATCTGACAAAAGTATGAGGTGCTTATCAAGCAACGAAGTCAAGTCTCAACAATGAAGTCAAGTGTGATGAAGGTGCATAAACCTTAAAGGACAAATATCAGGCGTTAACATTGACCTTTAAACTTGGTCTTGAAGTAAACTAGGTAATGAAGAGCAAGATGTGTTAATGTAAGCACATGTTAGAAATGAAGATGATTTCACAGCAAAGATGCTTCTAACTAGTCTGACAATGACTTATTGGGTTGGAGGAGTTAGAGACTAAGAGGCAAAGGACTTTTGACAGACGATTACAGAAACCAAACTGAATGAGGTGAAATACAGCTCTAAGTATGTTTTTGTTTTGTTTTTTGTTTAGTTTTTTTTATGAGGGACCAATGTTATAACTTGGGTAAAAGCTCAAAAAAGTCCATTTTGCATTATGTGTGTTCTTTAAATCTTTGAAGGAGCACCTCTGTATTATCAGTGTTTGAGCTCAGTTACATGTAGCTTAAGCTCAGTGATGAGGCACATTTCCAGAATAACACAGTATTAACTCTAGGGGTGAGCAAAAATATTGAAATATTGATATATCTTATCATTTCATGTGATGATACAGTATCAATATCGTGGGCTGTTGTATCAATGTATAGTCAAGAGTATTTTTTAATATATTTTACTAGATTATATTGTTACAGTGCTACGGTTTTGTTGCTTGTTCAGAGGAAGGAAACTCATTTATGAAACACATTTGACATTTTCACTGTTTTGGTGATTAAAATGGGTGTGTTTCATATTCATTTGCACAAGAAGTGGTTTTACAAAGACTCAGTATCACAGACATTTGAACTACCGTAAATTCCGGATCACAAGCCGCTACTTTTTTTCTACACTTTCAACACTGCGGCTCGTAATATGAAGCGGCTTTTTTATTTTTTTTTTCATCGCGGGAAAAACATGGACCAATAAAATGAATACGTAGTTCACTGAGGTCCAATGAAATTGTATGATTAATCACAACTTCCTTATTTCAGTCTTTCTGCTAACCCTCATCAACATGGAGAATACCAAACGAAAAGCATATGATGCAGCTTTTAAACTAAAAGCGATCACTCTGGCAGTTAAAGAAGGAAATCGAGCTGCTGCCCATAAAATTGGCATAAACGAGTCGATGGTGCGAAGGTGGAGGCTCCAGCAAGAAGAACTGAGCCAGTGTAAAAAGACAACCAAAGCTTTCAGAGGTAACCATAGCAGATAGCCTGAGCTTAAAAACTTTCTGGAGGACTGGGTTAACACGCAAAGAGCAGGCGGCCGCGGTGTTTCCACTGTACAAATCAGACTGAAGGCTAAAGCGATCGCTACCGTGGTTTATTCCCAGAGCGCCAAGGTGTGTATGTGCATGTCGCGTGTGTGTGTCCCAAGTGTGTGAAGGTGTGTAAGTGCCTGTGGCGCGTGTGTGTCCCAAGTGTCACCAGTGAGCGAGTCCGTCCCCAGAGTTCAGCGGGGGACCGTGTCCACGGCCCGTCCCGGAGGCGCTCCAGGCGGCGGGGACGCAGAAGCGAACCCCCCGCCTAGTCTTTGGCCAGTTTATAATATGGTGCGGCTCATATAATTACAAAATTGATTTTTCTTCATAAATCTGAGCATGCGGCTCTTAATAGGGTGCGCGCTGTAGTCCGGAATTTACGGTATATCATATTGAATTGTATTGAATTGAAATCTCATGCATGAAGGTATGTATCATACTGTGGCCTATGTATTAAAGTATGTATCATACTGTGGCCTATGTATTAAAGTATGTATCATACTGTGGCCTATGTATTAAAGTATGTATCATACTGTGGCCTATGTATTAAAGTATGTATCATACTGTGGCCTATGTATTAAAGTATGTATCATACTGTGGCCTATGTATTAAAGTATGTATCATACTGTGGCCTATGTATTAAAGTATGTATCATACTGTGGCCTATGTATTAAAGTATGTATCATACTGTGGCCTATGTATTAAAGTATGTATCATACTGTGGCCTATGTATTAAAGTATGTATCATACTGTGGCCTATGTATTAAAGTATGTATCATACTGTGGCCTATGTATTAAAGTATGTATCATACTGTGGCCTATGTATTAAAGTATGTATCATATCGGCAACTTCTGAATGACCCCCAGCCCTAATTCACTCACATTCTCGTGATTCTTCTTGAGGAAGGCCAGCTCCTCCTTCACAGCCTCGATCTCGCTCTCGATGTTCATTCGGCTCATGTTGGTCTCATCGATGAGTTTCTTCAGTCCAGCAATGTCCGCCTCCACCGACTGACGGATCGTGATCTCGTTATCAAACCTGTTCAATGAGAAGCACACAAACCACACTCGACTCAAACTTCTGACACACTATTAAAGGTGAACGATGTCACTTTTCGGGTGAAGGATCTGCCAACAGCTTGCCTCCCTAGATGGGATATTGTGGGATATTATCATTTCTAAAACTTGGCGAAGTCAGACTAAAAGTGGACAAAACACAGACTTTTTCTTTTTTTTTCCACGTCAAGCTGTCTTTTTGTAAATCAAACTCAACGTGTAAAGTCATGAAGTAACATTTTTGTACATTTGACCCCAGATCTGTGGACGGGCGAGCTCATTCACAGAAAGAATGCATGGTTTTCAGGTTATATTTCTTACCAGCATTAATATATAATTGAATAGATGGATGCCTGCATTTGAAAAGTAAAACAGTGCAGCTTTAAGTACTTTATCCTGCTTCAACAATACTCACTTTACTTTGAAGTCATCTGCGGCCAGACGAGCGTTATCGATCTGCAGGACTAACCGGGCGTTCTCTGTGATTCTGTCGAAAATCTGAAACAACAAAACACAGAAAAATATGTAAATAACACGGAGCATTATGCAGCTGTAAACCATGCGCACACTGAAAACACATTTTAATCTTGCTTTTAACTATAACTGTACTTTCCACCTCATTTCGTAGTTTAGCACAATCACATTTGAGTCCGGTTTTCCTCATTCATTTTGCAGAATATTTAACAGATGTGGAATAAACAGCACATGATCGGAATCAGGACCCGACTTATGTAACTCCACAGACAGGAGTCAGATTTCAGTTCACAATCCAAACCCACACACTTTCCCCTGACCGAGGAAGAGAAGAGGAGGAACAGAGGAGCAGAGGAGGAACAGAGGAGCAGAGAAGTGGAGGAACAGAGGAGAAGAGGAGAAGAGGAGGAACAGAGGAGCAGAGGAGGAACAGAAGAGCAGAGGAGGGACAGAGGAGCAGAGGAGAGGAGGAGGAACAGAAGAGCAGAGGAGAAGTGGAGGAAAATAGGAGGGGTAGAGGAGAAGAGGAGGAACAGAGGAGCAGAGGAGAAGAGGAGGAACAGAGGAGCAGAGGAGAGGAGGAGGAACAGAAGAGCAGAGGAGAGGAGGAGGAACAGAAGAGCAGAGGAGAGGAGGAACAGAGGAGCAGAGGAGCAGAGAAGTGGAGGAACAGAGGAGAAGAGGAGAGGAGGAGGAACAGAGGAGCAGAGGAGGAACAGAGGAGCAGAGAAGTGGAGGAACAGAGGAGCAGAGGAGAGGAGGAGGAACAGAGGAGCAGAGGAGAGGAGGAGGAACAGAGGAGCAGAGGAGGAACAGAGGAGCAGAGAAGTGGAGGAACAGAGGAGCAGAGGAGAGGAGGAGGAACAGAGGAGAGGAGGAGGAACAGAGGAGAAGTGGAGGAACAGAGGAACAGAGGAGGAACAGAGGAGCAGAGAAGTGGAGGAACAGAGGAGCAGAGGAGGAACAGAGGAGCAGAGGAGAAGTGGAGGAACATAGGAGCAGAGGAGGAACAGAGGAGCAGAGGAGAGGAGGAACAGAGGAGCAGAGGAGAGGAGGAGGAACAGAGGAGCAGAGAAGTGGAGGAACAGAGGAGCAGAGGAGAGGAGGAGGAACAGAGGAGCAGAGGAGGAACAGAGGAGCAGAGGAGAGGAGGAGGAGCAGAGGAGAGGAGGAGGAACAGAGGAGCAGAGGAGAAGTGGAGGAACATAGGAGGGGTAGAGGAGAAGAGGAGGAACAGAGGAGCAGAGGAGAAGAAGAGGAATAGAGGAGAAGAGGAACAGAGGAGCAGATGAGAAGAGGAGGAACAGAGGAGAAGTGAAGGAGCAGAGGAGAAGTGGAGGAACATAGGAGGGGTAGAGGAGAAGAGGAGGAACAGAGGAGGAATAGAGGAGAAGAGGAGAAGAGGAGGAACAGAGGAGCAGAGGAGAAGTGGAGGAACATAGGAGGGGTAGAGGAGAAGAGGAGGAACAAAGGAGCAGAGGAGAAGAGGAGAAATAGAGGAGAAGAGGAACAGAGGAGAAGAGGAGGAACAGAGGAGCAGAGGAGAAGAGGAGGAACAGAGGAGCAGAGGAGAAGTGGAGGAACATAGGAGGGGTAGAGGAGAAGAGGAGGAACAGAGGAGCAGAGGAGAAGTGGAGGAATAGAGGAGAAGAGGAACAGAGGAGAAGAGGAGGAACAGAGGAGCAGAGGAGAAGAGGAGGAACAGAGAAGCAGAGGAGAAGAGGAGGAACAGAGGAGCAGAGGAGAAGAGGAGAAGAGGAAGAACAGAGGAGAAGAGGAGGAAAAGAAGGGAAGAGGAGAAGAGGAGGAACATCGGAGGGGAAGAGGAGAAGAGGAGGAGTAATGGAAGATGAATAGAGGAGGGGTAGATGAGTAGAGGAGAGGTAGAGGAGCAGAGGATGGATAGGGGAGGAATTGAGGAGGACGGGAGGAACAGAGGAGCAAAGGGGCAGAGGAGGAGCTAAGGAAAAACAGGATGAGTAGAGGAGATGAGGGGTTATGGAGAGGCAGAGAAACAGGGGATGAGGAGGGACAAAGGAAGGGAGGAGGGGTAGATGAGGAGCACAAGAGAAGGGGTTGAGGAGTGGAGGAGGAGCAGAAAGAAAGAAAGAAAGAAAGAGAGGGAGACAAGCAGAGGAGGAGCAGAGCCAACTAAAGGACTGGACTGGCTCAGAGGGACAGAGAAGAGCGCAGAGGTCCAGGGCCAAAACTCGGTTCAGTTTAAACCAGGAAAATGTGTTTCCTCTTGGACACTTTCCTCTTGTGCAGCTGAGCCATAAATCAGTGTGTGCTGTCCACGAGCCGGTTCTGACCCTCAGGAAACTATTATACGTGTTCTTTATTTGCAAAGTTCAAGCTGTTGCAACCTCTACTGAGAAGTTCATACAAAAACGCCTTTATATTGTGTGTGCCCAATTCGTAACACTCCATCAGGAAAACCAGCATTTTAACTCCACTCTAGATCTTTCACAGCCTTTACTGATGTTTTACGTGGAAGTTCAGAACTTGCCCCCATCACTACACTAGTTTGTTGCCCTGACAGACTCGCAGTGAGATCTCCGCCGAGGCAACAGTGATCTGTGCCGCTTTTTGGCTTCTGACAGTATTCAACCACCTCTAGCAACGGACTATATGATCTACGCTTCAAACATGCCAGAGTTCCTCTTTAAATGCCTGATTTGTTGCTGACACTTAATGGACAAACGGTTCATCCATCTCCTCATACCATCCACCCCCTGCTGTCACCGCACACAACTCTGCTGCGTGTCTCTAAAGAATTTGACTTTTGACTCTGGGACAGAAAATCTTTGTTGGCTTGTCACAGCACACACTCGCTGTAGCCCCCGTCCTGCTCCAGCCTGAGTCGGAGAGACGGAAACACCACATACAACTGCCACGTACACACAAATTAAATGCATTTTTGATATTTTAAAATAAATGTCTATAATAAATGTTTGCAATCTATATTTGATTAACGCCGAAACTGACAGGAAAACATTTCTGACTGTAAAAATGGTGAGTAAAATATAGTCAGGCTTAAGGGCTCAAATTCTGTAAATGCCTTAAACTGGGAATTGACATCCTCTATGTGCGTGTGTGTGTGTGTGCGTGCGTGTGCGTGTGCGTGTGTGTGTGTGTGTGTGTGTGTGTGTGTGTGTGTGTTTGTGCCGTCTCTGCTGTGTAATTGTGTGTTATTCACATCTGTTTCACATTGGCTCCATTTTCCCCCCCTCCTCTCGTTCTGTCTCTCTCAGATTCCTTAGTGTTGTCCAGTTACATTCAGACATTCTTGTGCCCAGTCACGGGGTGGTTGGCCTTTGTGGATCTTTGCAGCAAATTAAGTTTGACCTTTGGAGATGCGGCACAGACATTAAAATCTACTGGTGGTCTTCAGACGCGAGAATGTGATTATGTCATACTCCCACCCTAACCCTAACCCTATCCTGGAGAAAACCCTAACCCTAACCCTAACCCTATCCTGGAGAAAAACAATATCTATGTAAGTTAAAATTACTTAAATTAAGAACATATGACTTCATTTGAGTAGATTCAACTTCACAAGTAAAATGATCTGCCAATGAAATAAGTGTTTTATTCTATTCAAGCATTCAAACATTTGATTTTGTTTCTTATTTTAAGTGCAAAAAGTTGTTGTTTTTTGCATCCTGTGGAAGCCCATTTCTGCCAGTAATTTAAAAAAATAAAAGCCTCACAGAAAGTCATAATTATGAAATTAAAAGTCATAATTACGAGTTTAAGTCATAATTACGAGTTTAAAAGTCAAAATTATGAGTTTTTACCTCATCCCGTTTGGACTAAATCAGCTCCATGGAAACACAGAGCTTTGCACGTTGTCATTCATATGGGATTTGTGTGGTTTTCTCTATCTTGTCTTTTTAAAACATTCACAAGTGAACGAGGAAATGGAGCGATGTGGAGAGCTCATTTAGAACTCATAATTATGACTTTTAAACTCATAATTATGATTTTTAAACTCATAATTATGACTTTCTGTGAAGCTTTAATTTTTATTAACTGGCGGAAATGGGCTTCCATAGTATCCAGATGTACAAAGACTGGCAGATCATGTTACCTGTCAAATGAAATGTACTCAAATCATGGTAAAACTTTCTTAATTCAAGTCATCTTAACTTGACTAGATTTAGTTTATTTCAGCGTAACCCTAACCTTGGATAAAGACAGATTTCCCTGTTGTTATTGTATTTGGTCATGAAATCTCTGAACAGTAAATTCACAAATGTCGAAGCTGATCATTTCTATTTATGACTAGACTGTAAAAATTAGTGATACTCAGTTTACTCGTATCGTTCAACAGAAAAAATACTTGATTAAAAAATGTAAGAAATACTTTGCAATTGTACTTCTGTCCCATTACCCTCCCCACATCAGAAATCACAACAGCTACAGCTTTCCCCAACTGGACCACTGTTTTCTGGGAGTTACATAATATCGGTTTAAAGTTCTAATACTCCTACTATAGCCTCCGATGAACACACATCTGTTTCCCATTGGGCCCATTCTTCCTTTCTCTCACATTCTCACAGTCATGGGGCACTCACCAATAATACTCTTTCCACAGAGTATCAAGTAAAAGTACCTCTAGTCTACAAAACAATATTATATTGAATAAGCTAGTAGTAGTATAAGTGGTCTACGTTTTAAATAAAGCATAAAGTTTGAATATTTGCCACTAATTTTAAGAGAAATGATTAGAAGTCTTTAAGTTTTTATTAGTCCACTAATCATTGTAAAGATTTGCATGGACCACATCAGGCATGGAATGAGTTTGGCCCAGGTCTGAGAGCAAATCATGACTTTATTCTTCTGTTTTACAAAGAAATTTGCAGTTTAGCAGTATTTTCTATTCATTCGGTTGAGCTTAATGGTTTTTTGAGCTCTTGTCAATATCACGCCCCCCTTTTAGTCAGCTAATCAGTGCAGAGAATGTGTCTTTAGGCAAACAAGACTTTCTGTAGTCGACTGCAACCCTAAAAATCATACTTTACTGCTACAGCTGATACTTCCACTACAACAGCGACAACTAATACAGATACAGCTACTACTACTGCTAGTACCCTCAAGACTGACATGACCATTTGTACTACTAACTGTGAGTACTGGTATTAATGCATCTACTGTTACGTGTAGTATTACACGGCACTGACACAACAGTCTATTTCAGCACCAGTTGCTTTTCATGTTATTTGCTGAAATCAGTCCAGCAACACTGAAGGACAGGCTTTGGGAGTTCAGTGCTGCTGGAGCTGGCCTTTGTGGTGGTTTTCTGCACTGGGTGATTCACAGGAAGTGCTGACTGTGGCACACATGGCTCATATAGAGTTAGAGCCACACCCTTCATTCTCCTACAGAAATCCGAGACACAAAACCAGGCATTTTCAGCCAACTCTCATCAATGGCATATTGTTTAAGGTTTTGTAACACTGTAAAATGTGGTGTATTTGAATGTGTTTTTTTTATTTTTATTTTATCATAGCTTATGTTTACTGTCATCATTCTTTGTTTTATGTTGCCCCATCAGGCCAAAGCGACTTCCTAGTGTGTGAAGTTTGCTCACTGACAATGCCAATAAACTGATTTTCTGATTCTGAATATATTTCTACAAGAGTTCATTAGAAGTTTTGAATCATTTTGGTTAGTTTAGAGTTGCTTCAAGCTGGTCTACCTCATTGTAATACAGGGAAATGAGGAAGTAGATATTTAAATATATGTCCTAGTTCTCTAGTTCTCACACACCCTTTGGCATATCACCAGTATTCAGAGTTTTTGGAGCTCCGGCACAGCTTTAGAACAGCTTTTTCAGACAGGGAATTCCCCACAGAAGTCATACTTTTGGTCAGGCTGTCTTCACCCTCAGAGCATACCAACAAAAGAATGCAAAAAGTGGCCTCAAGCACAGATTTCACTTTATTTAACCAGGATTGTGTGTGTGTGTGTGTCTTTTCTTCCATCATTCCATCTTTTTTTTTTTTTTCATTCCGTAAGAACTTGTCAATCTTGTAAAGTTACTAACAGAACTCCTCTCCCTGACTAACCCTAAAAACTGAGCCAGGGTTAAGGCCCATCTTTTAAGGCTGAATAAGTGTTTAGTTTAATAACATATGATAAGTGAAGTCTTATGGGAGACTAAAATCTTTTAAAAGGGTCATGCAATTTAGGGAATTATCATGATTCACACATCCAACCAACCAATCAACTCAGATGACACAAAATGGTGCAAGAGATGGTGCAGGACTCAGTCACATGTAATAAGTGTCTAGAAAAAGGCCACAATGTAATCTCTGTGCATTTAACTGTCTGCCCCATAATACTAGAAATAATGGATCACCACGAGGCACTCACACATTCACACAGGCAAGGTGGGTGAAGTGTCTTGCTCAACAACAGCAGCATTCTGTCTAGAGCAGAGAACTAAACCCTGAATCCACTCTTTCGTTTCTAAACTACGAGATGTTTGAATAACACTGTCTACTGTGCCTAGTCATTTTTGGCTATTTTAGAGGAAACTAAGCAGAATTGCATCTTACCAGTCGAAACTGTCTAAATCTAAGTGCTAAGTGCTGCCTTCAGTGGCAATTTGATGAAGTTGGTGATATCACTCAGCACTGCCCTGATTACAGACACCGGGCTGCAGGGGCGGAGTTTGAATTGTGGATACCTGTTAAACCAATCACCTGTTCCTAATACCTCCAGACCCCTCCTCCCCCTCACTCTCCCCTTGATTCTGCATTTGTTTATCCTTCTGACTTGGACTCAGATCTTGGATATGACGTCACATCCGAGCTTTGAGTGTTTTTTTTTATGTTTTCGTGTTTCCTACTTGGAGAAAAACATGGAGCTAACCGGAAAAGGGGCGTGGCAGTGTGTGTCCCTAGGCAACGCCCTCGGAGCTCCGAGTCGGAAGGAGAATCAAACACAGCATTAGTCCTCCAGACCCCGCCCCTCCTCCCCCCTCACTCTCCCCTTTAGTCCTCAGGTACTGTCCAGTTTAGCAGCTCTATTTGAAATGTGGTGGTGGGCGGAGTCTCAGTGTTTAGTCCCACGTTAAGCCCCTCCTCACTAACCTGTCTGCGCAGGTCTTCTATGATTGGCTCGTACTTGCTGTAGTTCCTCACGTCAGGTCCGCCCTTCTCCAGCACCTGTCGGATCTTCAGCTCCAGTTCCTTATTGGCCCGTTCCAGGTTCCTCACAGTCTCCAGGTAGTTGGCCAAGCGGTCGTTCAGGTTCTGCATGGCTCCCTTCTCGTTCCCCAGGATGAAGTCTCCGGTTCCAGACCCAGCCATCCCCCCGGCCCCCATACCCCCACTCAGACCTGGAGGAACCACCAAAGTATAAATACTACTGAAGAATACACAAAGAAAATACTTCCTCTACTACTATTGCCACTCATTTTATTTCCTACAAACAGTCACATACATCACTAAAATAAAGTTCACTTGATGCAATAAAAAGGGGAATAAACTACAAGGATAGCAAACATTTTCACAGACAAAACTAAGGATAAGTTTGTTATCTGCAGATTAGATTAAAGGTGCACTGTGTAACTTTTCTGTGGGGGGTCTGCTGCCTGCTGGTCTCATTAGATACGCTGGTTTTTGCTCTGTCTGGAATATTCCACAGTATGGCATTAAACATATCTATTTTGCTTCTATCCTCAAGAAAACCTTGGAAAAACATGCATTATTATGGTGAGTGAGATCTCCTCTGTACAGATCTGACCTGTAACCTGCCCTGTTCATGTCACCTAATTTTCTCCATGGAAATTGTTTAGTGTCATACTGTGGAACAGTTTCAGCAGTAACATCTCTGGAGACAAGCAGGTGGTGGACCAGAAAAGTGACATAATTCACCTTTAGCTAAATAAAAACAGCTTTCACAATGTAGTATATACAGAACTATAGGTTGATCTATGGATACATAGAGTTCATGACCTACCTCCACCCAGCCCTGCTCCCATACCACTGCTCACTTTGTAGCTGGTTGTTGCAGACATCATTGGGGCCCCAGAGCGGAGAGAGGAGAAAGAGGCAGAGGACACCCGGGTCCCCTTGCCCCCAGCCCCTCCGTAGGTGCTGGCTGCCCTGTACTGTGGAGCAGACCTGCGGAAGGTCATGGAGTTGGTCCCGAAGTGCAGACTCATTTTGATGAAAACAGGCACAATGAGGATGTACTGTAAGCTGTAGCAGGGGCAGCAGAGGTGGTGTGCTCGGTCACAGCAGAGAGGAGCCAAAGGGAGGAAACAGGGAACTTATAAAGAGTTTAGGACCAGCCCACTACAGAGGAGCCCCACGGACCCCTCCCTCCTGCCCACAGCAACACGAGGCTGCTCTCAATATCACCAGGCAACATATGCAAAACACACATGAAACAATACACAGCTGTAGGAGAAGGCAAATAAACTATTATGTAGGATTTCAAATATAATGAACAAAAGTTTGAAACTAACCTTTATTTTAGTCAAGTCAAATCATGTGTTCATTCAAACTTCTGCGACTACAATTACAGCAAATTGCAAGTACTACACATACTACTAATACTACTGGATCCAAACATACTTTGAATATGACCGAGCAGCTTATGTAAAACACACAGGAAACACTGCCATTGCCAGCATTACTACTAAAAAGTCTGATATAAACAGTGTATCAAACAGAAGTATCTGCAGATTCAAAACCACAGAAGGCACTAAACTATGACTACTACTAAATTACTACTATATAAACTACACCTGCTTATGTATGCTGAATACTTGTAAGCTACATAATCTAAAGCTCCATAGGAAGTGATTTATGATCTCTGTGAGACAATGGCTCAGGCTCACGTATCACTTTACACAAAAACCTGCTTTTGTAACATAAGATCTTATTTTTCCCATTGAGCTACAAGAGACCACTGATGGTACTAATGCTGTTGTACTTCTGCTATAACTTATACTATAGTATAACTACTACTACTGCAGTTACTACAATCATGCCGTGATCTGAGGGCTTCAGTCACGTCTGGTCACATTGCAGCACAGATGCCAGTTGCTTAACAGAAAGACAAACAAAGCAAAGTGGTTTATTCAACAGTTTCTCTTGTAGAGCTCAAACTATGATGTGTATAATTTACAATAATAAGTAATGATGTACTGCTACTGCTGCTCTACTACTACTGCTACTACTACTACTACTACTACTACTACTACTACTACTACTACTACTACTACTACTACTACTACTGCTACAACAACTATACTACTACTACTACTACTACTACTACTACTACTACTACTACTACTACTACTACTACTACTGCTACAACAACTATACTACTACTACTACTACTACTACTACTAATAATAATAATAATAATAATAATAATGCATTTCATTTAACTTAACTTATAATAAAAGCATATTACACTTAATAACATCAATTTAAACATTAGAGAAATTTAAATTCCTCTGAAAAAATGCAATTTTTATTTTATTTTTATTTTTTTTGTGGGAAGTTCTAATAACCAAGTTGGTATTCACTCATAATTTTCTTACTCAAAGTTCATGCATGTTTGAGCAATCCTGCATTGTCCTGCATTTGGGGCTTGAGTGCTCAGCAGCTAGTCTGAAAAACGACTTACAAACTGTTTTGCGTAGCCATTCAAATGTGCACGGGCCGTTTACTCTGGTGAAAAGCCACTATGAAGAGGAGGGTAGCAGTGTCCGTTCTGTAGTTTTCATTTCTATCTTGTGTTTTACAATTAATAAAATATAAACAAATGATCTATACATGATGATTTATGTCGTCATTACACTTGACAAAATGAGTCCTGGTTCATTGTGATGCGATTTAACACTGAACGCTCCAGTGTGGCTCTGGCTCTGATTCAGACAGTTTGGGCACAGCTCAGGAAGCAGGGCAGGGACAAACACAACATCTGCCTGGTTTCTCCCTAAAAGGCAAAAGTGATTACTGCATAGTTCAGAGTCTGTGGTGAGAGCAGCCCAAAACAAACTGCCCTTAAGCTGACCACTCCAATGCCCTAAAGCCTACAGGCTGAACAGGGACAGGGCTGATCGTCTCCAGAGCATCATGCACTATTCTGTATGATGTTGGGTTAGTCTTAACAACCCAGCATAACAATTCATTACTTAAAGATGCGCTGTGTAACTTTTTTAGGTGCGGGATCATTTCCATGGAGATACAAGCAGATGATGGACCCTCCAGCAGAGAAATGACACAGTGCATTTTTAAGATAAAGTGGAAGTGAATTTTGGTGGCTGTTTGGTTGTGTTACTACTGCTACTATCCTGTCTACAACATCCCGTTACTTCTGCCACTATTGATACTTTGGAATCAATGTCATCCGCATTTCCTGAGATGGTGAAGCTAAGTGTAGGCACTGCTCTGTCTGAAGCTGTTACTCAAGTTAGACTTTAATCTGTCTCAACGCAATATGACCAGAAAGATTTAGTTGATTTAGCTGGAACTGCAACACGTGAGCTTATTTGTGCTGTTAAACAAGTCGCTCACACATATAATTACATTTAGAAGCTATAGCGTTAGCCAACAGTTTTACTGCTTCAAGCACAATTCACCACAAGTACTACTACTGCTATAGTCTGTATGCACAAGCACAGCAGTGGTTGAACACTCTAATATATGTATTCATGTATGTTCTAATATCATTGCGGTTCTTTCTTCTCATATGGGTGTCTATAGTAACACAAGCTCATAAAAGAGAATCTTCTGAGCACAAACAGAGTGGGCGGTGTGCAAAGGTAAAGTGATATTTGGCCCTCAGACTGACGGACAGAGAAAGGATGACCTGGTTTCCTATAACTGTTTTTATCTCCATTGAGTCTCATCGAAATCCAAAACGAGAGTCATTTACAAAAGGCTGTGTGAAATCCTCCTCAGCGCAGATTCAATCAGCTGTAACATGTTCTACTGACAGTGTGAACTATGGGTTGGGGGAGGTCGGGACTGAGTACATGTCAATATTGACTGACAGGCTTTACAGTAGACAGAGGCATTCTTTTAGCTGGACGAGGCTTTTAACACCTATAGCCACAGGGGTTTGAAGGTCTGAAGCTTTTCTAAACTTTTTTGATGAGCTGAAGTCACAGATAAGATTAAAATAAGATAAGCCTTTATTCATCCCACAATGGAGAAATTTCAGAGAATAAACAAAAAACAGCATCACATGAGGACAGGAAATAAAAGATAAATGTGTGTTTTAAGTGATATATGCTCACCAGCCTCTAATGATGTACTCTATACAGACTGATGCGATCGTGCTTCAGTTGGAAGAGGAGGAATGGTCAGAGGTGGTGGAGAAAAACAAACATTGAGCTCATGTAAGAGTAATGTTACTTCAAAATGAGTTACTCAAGAAGAAATGCAAAGTAGTGGGCCAAGGAATTACTCAAGTAAGAGTAAAAAAGAGTAAGTCTCGGGAAAATATCTGATTTATAGTTTGAAATGAATGTAATTGGAAGGACAAAACATTAAATTAAATAATTCACCACTGAATCAGATCTGAAGGAGCGCTGCAAGAAACACAAATGTTCACATCTTTCCATATTGTCCCCATTTTACTCACCAGATGCCAACTTTTTGCGCCACCGGAAGTCGGGCTTAAATAGGCCAAGTGGCAACACCTCAGTCCGGTGTTCGGATGGCTGGTGTCAGGTAAGATTTTAACACTCTCCCTCATTTGGACTATTTTAGCTCTTTCAAACCGTTTTTAATGGGTTTTAACTGTATTTCTTGGAGCTAAAGCATCCGGTGGCTGATTTTTTCTATTGTGTAATTGAGATTTTAAGGTCAGGTATTGTTTTTACATAGACCATACCAGCTTTTCAAAGCCTGATATTGTCAGATCTCAGAAGCTAAACAAGGCCAGGCCTGGTTAGTACTTGGATGGGAGACCACTGGGAAAATCATGTGCCACAGGGGGGCGCCAGTCACAAAAACTGTCGTTGCTGTGTCCTTAGGCAAGACACTTCACCCACATTGCCTCGTATGAAAGTGGTGTGTGTGAGTGTGGAGGGACCAATGGCGCGTATTGGATTGGCAGCCTCACTTCTGTCAGTCTGCCCCAGGACAGCTGTGGCTACAATAACAGTTTACCGTCACCGGGCATGGACCGAATGAATAAAGGGCTGTAAATAATGCTCTGTATTTAATGCTCTGTAAAGTGTCTTTGTGACATATGTCTGTGAAAAGCACTATATAAATAAACATGTACTTTAACATAGTTTTAATCCTTTTAACACTTGTCTGTACTTTTTTATATTGCAGGATTGTCTGCTACTGTTTAGTTTTGTTTATTTTGTTTATGGTTTTGTTTTGTACTGTTTCGTTTACTGTTTAAATTTACGTTATTAATATTAACCTTTAGCTCTATTGTGCCATGAATAAACGTGGTTTTAATAGTTGTTGTCTCTGGGCTTTTAGCATTAGTTTGGTTTCAGTTCCGGGGTCGTACTTGGGAGGGGTTTAGCCCATACCTTTTAGTTTGCACTTTGGGTGTTTAAGTTATATTGTTGTGATTCCATTTTGTTGTGGGTGGAGCTTCCCCCTCTCCAGTCGTCCTTGTTTGGTTGATTTATTTCTGTTATTTCTGAATTTTTGGTTCCTCCGCCCAAGGGCTGCCAGGTTTTATTCTGATTTTAGGGCTGTGTATTAATAAACATGGGCCATTTTTATAGTTTTAATCACTGGTTTTATAGAATAAATCATTCTAAATTTTACTTGCTCATTTAGTCTTTTAATAAATTTTAATTACATATTTTCAAGTCACAGCTCTATCTCTATCTATTACAAACTTACCTATGTCCTTGGGTATTTTATCAAATTGTATTTGTATTTTAAACATTTATATATTAAAAAGGCACCTTAGGTCACAACAAGAAAGCCCAACTTTTACTCAAGTAAGAGTAAAGTTAAAGTAAGAGAGATACATCAATAAAAAAATATTAGACAGACAGGCAAACTGTTGCAGTTGATGTTGCAGCTGCAACATTTCCACTGCACGTCTCTGTGGCCTTTGAGTCTCAGTCAAAGGTTTCAGGTCAGTTGAACAGGAGGACTGGTCAGGGAGGGTCAGCACATCCTGTGGAAGAGCCAGGAGTGTCCCTCCTCTGTGTCCTGCAGCATCACAGCAGTGTCCAGGGGGCGCCAGGTGAACTCAACAGGAAAGGCCTCACTCTTACTCTGCTCTGGTGCTTCAGTTAGTGATGAAATGGTTTATTTCAAGTGTTTCTTCTTGAAGGTCTAGTGGCACATATGGTGTAAAAAGGCTGTAGCTTCTCATGTCCATAGCTCGCTCTACCACTTGCACAGTTTCCATGGATACAGAGATGTACTGTTTTGGAAAGAAATCTCCAAACCTACGATCCACAAAAGTTCCTTCTCCACAAACGTATTGATATATTAATCTTCTGGCTTAAAGTCCATTCAACTGACAACTCACATCTTTGGGGTTAAAAATGTCACCACTTTCTGAAGATGTTATGAAACTAAATGCACCCTCGTAGACTTACGGGGTCCTCACTAATGTGTTTAATTAAAGCACAGGCAACTCTGACCAAACATAGGACAAAGGCAGTAAGTAGTGGAAATATACAGATTCTTTTATTTTTTAACAGTGATATTAAAAATTCATTCTAAACATTCAAAAATACAATTTTAACATAACACCACACATTGGAACTAAAATATAGGACCCAACTAACCTAAATTAAATCACATCCCAAAACCAAAATTAATAATGCAAAACCAAACGTTAATCAAACCAAAACAACCAGTTGAATCCTAGATTTCAGTAACCAAAGTGCTAGTGCTGTGCACAACAATACAATATAAAAGTGCTGTAGTTGTTTTTTCCCCTTTTTTAGAGGTAAAGTGCTTAGATGTGCAAGCTTAAAGTGCTCTGAGGCATTAGATGTTTAAAGTGCACATTGTACTGTCCTCTATTGCACCAACTATCCTAACCAATACATATAAGCACTGTAACTACTGTATACTATAACTACACGGAGATAATAAGGAGATTATGGGACTTTGCGAGAGAATTTAAGAGAGAATTTGAGAGCTGGACTAACAGCAGCAGCAGCAGATTCTAGCTGGGGGCATCCAACATGGGGCTGAGGACATGACTGAAGCAGCCGCCATCACCACCAACTCCGCACATATGTGCCACTTCACCGCCGAAATCCCTGACTCCCACCCTGCGGTGTGCACATCCTCTTCTAATCAGTGGCTAGCCACTGAGGCCGGGAGCATCACGCACAACGACACATTCACGGACGCACCAGGGTGGAAATTATAGCCTGACCACCTGGTTACAAAAATATTCCACCTTAGTTTATTTCTACAGAGAAGACACTGAACTTTGTGCCAGTTTTTGTTTCATGTGGTTAGGTCCAGAAATGACAGAGATATGAACCATAAATCAGGTCATCTGCATCTGACAGTTCCATAGCAAACTCTGACCTGTCTCAGCTCAGGTTAAACTCTGGACTGTTCAGAATGTTGTGGTGTCATGTGAAGGCGGCCTATCCAACATGTTTATAGAGGGATGTGCAACAGCTAAAGCAGACCCACCTAGACACAGGTAGAACATGCAAATTCAGGACTGACTAAGTATTAGCTCACACCTTTTTCATTACATAACAGGCTTACTGTAATACAATTCTCACAACAAACACTAAAATGAAGAGTTATGCAAGGAAGGCTTTTCCAAAGTCCTGTGTCCATAAAAGAAGACCAGAACATCAGAACAGGAGCCTCTTGAATGGATCATTTTCCTTTTGAAGAATGTGCCTGTGTCAGAGACCATCAGAAGCAGAGATTATGTGGGTTTATAAGAAATGCCAAAAGAAAAATCCACAATGTTGAAACTAAACCAGTCTTCATCTTCAAATAAACTCCACTGCCACATGCCCACATCTCAGCTGCACCCTACGGCTACGTTCAGACTACAGGGCCTAGTGCTCAATTCGGATTTTTTTGTGAAATGTTTTTTTTTTTTTTTTCCCGAGGTCGTTCACATTTTGTGATCTCCTGTGTGAACTTTAAACACTCCAAATGTGTCCCGCATGAGCACTGGAGGAGAAGACCATGTCAAACGCAGCGAGCACACTCAGTGTAGCCTAAACATGGACGCTAGCATTGAGCACCTGCGATTTTACAATTGCTGTCGTACCACTCTTGTGGGACGAAACAGATCTTCGGTGGCCTATTTCAGTGAGCAAACGTGTTGACGTTGGGCTCACAACAGGAGCTTGTTACAGCTCAATGGCCGACCTCTCGCTTGCTGATGGCGTGTAGGTCTGATGAATACAACCTGGTCGTTCAGACTGAAGGCGCATCTCAAAAGATCAAATATGTATCAGTTTGAGGAGCACATATAAGTGGCCTGGGTCACATTTGAAAAAATCAGATCTGTGTTGTTCAGACTTATTAAAAGATCCACTACAGGTCGCATAGGGGTGAAATAATTGGATCTGGTCACTTCAGGATGCAATCTGAATGTAGCCTGTGAGTGCTTCAAAACTCAGAGCTTTGTCCTAAACAATAATAATCCATCAGTTTTATATAGCGAACTCGGGAGGTCACACGGGAGGAGTCTCAGAGTAGAGCTGCTGCTCCTCCATGTTGAGAGAAGCCAGGTGAGGTGGCTCGGGCATCTGGTCCGGATGCCTCCTGGAGGTGGTCCGGGTATGTCCCACTTCTATTGTAGCCACAGCTGCCCGAGGGCGCCATCAGCCCCTCCGACCATCACCAACACTGACACGTCTTTTCTTAACTTTTTACACAAGAAATCCAGTAATGTAACTGTTATTTCTCCTTCACATCATGACTGAACATCTTTATTTGAAGAAAAGTTTAAACATTATGAGAGGTTCTAGGCTGAAATCAGCCTAGTCTTATTACATCCACTTAAAGGGCCCAAGCAGGACATTGGCTTAACTGATGTCATGGAAGCGATACTCAGTCCAGCTCATGCTTCAGTAACAGTATTGGTGCTGTGTCCGATTAATGAGATAATTGATTATTGAGATAATTGTCCTCTAATTAATTAATAAAAACACAAAAAACAACAGTAACAGTGGAGTGAAGAGGAGGTTTTATCATGGACATTCTGTCAGAGCACTCCATCAGGATGTCCTCAAGTTGCATCTTTTTAGCTCAAATTGAATAAATTTAGTAAAAAATGTATATTCACTTCATAACCTCACACAACAAGATGGATTCTCGTGATATTTGTGAGTTCACAAAATCAGTGAGTCAGCTTTTTGAAGCTTTTAGCGTTAGTACTAGAAACGAAGGGAAGTGCTTTGTGCATTTGTGGACAGGGAAAATCTCAGTGCTTTTCTCTCAACAACAATGTAACAAAGGTTCCATTTTTCATCTTGTTTTGCTATTGTGATACTTCAACCAATCAGACTCAAACTGTTGTTATGATGCTCCGCCATTCAGAGAGCCATTCAAACTGATAAAGTATAGAACTCAATTCAGAGTGATGCACATCAAACTGGCGTGAGCCAGGTTAGACATTTCACCAGCTAAAAAGCAAATAAACAGAATAATAATTGCATTAATAATCAATGCCGTGGATTCTACCTGGACAAATGAGGGATTCTACACATTAATAATCAATAGCAAAAATAATGGTTGCAGCTCTATATAATACAATTTGCACATTCAGAAAAACATAGTGTTGCTTTACAGTTGATGCCTCAAAAAAGTGAATCAGATATGGTCTCTATAGCATGTATGTCAGCACGCCCTTTATGCACAGCCCTACCCCACACTAAAAGGGTGTATGGGGAATTAAAGTGAGCTTCATATAACAGTGGATCCGCCCAAAGTACTTTTCTTTACCTGCCCACTTGAGGCAGGAACTGGTCAGATTTCACTGTTTCTCACAGTTTCCATAATCACTCCTCATTATATTTAAACACTATTGTCTGTGGACCAGTCTTTTGGGAGGGTTAAGCTGCAGGGGGAAAAGGCAGAACAACTATAAAAGTTGGTCTTAGACGAAAGAGGAACTGAGCTGGTTGGGCATGACTCATAACACATGACGGGGAGTCTGTGTTTAAGCGTGTCCAAAACACTTCTTTAAAAGTCATATGAAAAAACATGATTATCATCGTGGAAAAGGCTCATTATTGAGCATTGTGTAATACATTTAGAGACTGTTGTCATTTGTATTCTAATGCTTTAATTTTGTTTTTATTCCAGGTAAAATCTGAGACAAATCAGAACTTTTGGAGGGGGGTGGGTGGATTGGCTGCTGCCATGGAAACTCACAGAGGAAGTTCACTAATAAAAAACACGCACGATTATTGCAAACCTAGCACTGGTTTATCAGAGTTGGAAGAAAATGAACAGTCATAGTGGAAAAGATATTGTGCAATGCCATCCTAAAAAGAAGAGCTTAATAAATGGTAATAAAAGTATTCCTGGACAAGATCCTAGCTCACAGTATGAAGGAGTCATTGTTCTGACAGCACGGCAATCTCTAATTCTCTAAGCTTATAATAAAGCACACCTTAAGCAGCTACTATACTGCTAAAGCTTTTGTCCCTTAAATGTACTCTATGTACACAGGCCCCTACAGGTCCACAGTGAAACATACAGGACTCAAACCATACTCCCTACAACTGTACAGCAACTCACCCTTATGGAACAGATAATACTCCCTACAACTGTACAGCAACTCACCCTTATGGAACAGATAATACTCCCTACAACTGTACAGCAACTCACCCTTATGGAACAGATAATACTCCCTACAACTGTACAGCAACTCACCCTTATGGAACAGATAATACTCCCTACAACTGTACAGCAACTCACCCTTATGGAACAGATAATACTCCCTACAACTGTACAGCAACTCACCCTTATGGAACAGATAATACTCCCTACAACTGTACAGCAACTCACCCTTATGGAACAGATAATACTCCCTACAACTGTACAGCAACTCACCCTTATGGAACAGATAATACTCCCTACAACTGTACAGCAACTCACCCTTATGGAACAGATAATACTCCCTACAACTGTACAGCAACTCACCCTTATGGAACAGATAATACTCCCTACAACTGTACAGCAACTCACCCTTATGGAACAGATAATACTCCCTACAACTGTACAGCAACTCACCCTTATGGAACAGATAATACTCCCTACAACTGTACAGCAACTCACCCTCTTATAACCTGTTGAATGTAGCTGAGATATACTTTTATTACTTTATTTCATATTATTCACACATACATATGATATGATATTATATTAATATAATAATAGGAGGCACAGTGGCTGAGTGGCAACACTCAGGCCTCACAGCAAGAAGGTTGCGGGTTCGATCCCCGGGTCGCCCGGGCCTTTCTGTGTGGAGTTTGCATGTTCCTCCCGTGTCTGGATGGGTTTCCTCCGGGTGCTCCGGTTTCCCCCAAAACATGCCCGCACCCCTATGAACTAACATCAAGGACCATAATGTCCACCCTCCTGTGGGCTCACCACCTGCAGAGGGGTTCATAGGGGGTCAGGTGCTATGAGGATTGGGCAGCAAACTGCCCCCGCGACCCAGCTGGATTAAGCGGAAGAAGATGGATATTATATTATATTATATTATATTATATTATATTATATTATATTATATTATATTATATTATATTATATTATATTATATTATATTATATTATATTATATTATATTATATTATATTATATTATATTATATTATATAGTGATGTGTGTGCTGTGTCCAAGTCATTTCCCTTGTGGATCAATACAGTTTGTCTCAGTAACTTGTCCCATGGGCCATTCATTCTGGAATGTTCCACAGCATGGCATTAAACTTGGTCAATCACAGGTGTTTATTGCTAAAACAATACTTTGAAAACATGCACTCTTGTGAGTGGGGTCACCGCTCCACAGATCTGTTGTGTAACTTAATGTAGTGCCGTCACCTCTTTGTCTCCATGGAGATATGCACATTCATAGCAGTACTATGGAACAACAGAGGCAAGAAGATTACACACTGCACCTTTACACAATCACAGAGGGAATGGCAGCTAAAAGTTAAGTCAAGATAAAGTGCTGTTCTGTAAAAAGTATAAATAAAAACTACTATTCCTACAGTATGTCCACAAACATACATATTTGTTTTAGAGAATGAACGTGAACTCAAATGAACTGCCCTTCCCACAGTCCGCTGCACTCTCATTGGTTTGGCAAAACAGGTCACCGTGGGTGGGAGAGGAGGCGGGCTCTTGGACAGTAGCTGAAATCTGATTGGCTTCTGGTCTATCACTCATTTATCGGCCGTTAGACCCCCTTGACATCATAGTATTGGGCTCTGGTTCAGGCAGGGTGGGAATTGAGGGACTTGTTATTCATTCTCACAAACCAACATTTTACCCCCTGGACATTTCTGTGTATGGAACTACTGCTTTTACCACTGCAACTCATTCTGCCACGTCTTAAAACTAAATGTCAAACTTGATATTAAGGAATAAACTCAATACTGATACTGATACTGCAATGATCATTTAAAAACGCTCTTTCGTTGGACAATAGAATGTGATTTTCCACATTAAATTATCGTACTTTCTTTTCTATTCCCATGTGTCCTTATATGTGCACTGCAAAAAAAGGCCTATCAAAAATAAGAAAAAAACAAAACAATTTTGAGGTAAAAATGCCCTATTTTAAGTGAAATTTTCTGCCAGTGCAGTAAGACATTTTCACTTCCCAAGTTTTCTTAAAACAAGACGAAATACGAATCTTGTTCTAAGCAGAAAACACGAGTTTCAAGTATTTATGACAAGATTTTTCACCTTATTGGTTTGAGAAGGAACTTAAAGAGGCTTAACCTGGACTGAGTTAATATAAAAAGTGCTTAGAATAAGTTATAATATCGAGATAAGATAAATCAGGATGGAATATCTTGAAACAAGTAAAAAAAAATCTCATCTTGTCAAGTAAAAAAATCTTAAAATTGGTCTTTTAAGATGAATCTGCTTAATTCAAGTCAGTTTAACTATGCTAGAAAATCAATTGTTTGTAGTGTGTGTAATCCTCTGTGGTCCAGGTAGGTTCCACAGTGCTCCATGGGCGTGTAGTCGTCTATGTGCTTTTATACTTATTTCGATTCAGCTCAAGATATTCAGGAAAGGTTCAGTTCTGTGTTGTCAGTGGGACTTTTTAGTATAGGTACATGTTAAAATGAATATCTAGTTTAAATACGAGTTTAGTATCTGATTTGTGATACTTCTGACAACCCGAATAACTATTACTTCTAAGCAGTAGAACTTGTAAATTTGTTGTACATTGTCAAAGTTTTCATGTTTTTTGCCGGGTCTTCTTTCTGGTGGTTGTCCAGTGCAGAGGTCACTCATCTAGCTCCATTGGAGTGATTCAGCTCTGAGGCATTTCTCTGCCGTTTTGGTTCAACATATGGAACCAGGAAGTGTTTGGAAGGCTCTGCAGTTGTCATGGAAACAAACAAAAAGGAAGTACAAAAACAACGAGAATAACTAATCCCTTGACAAACCCTGTACTGTATATCTATGGCTTTAGAATGTGAGGGCACCCTCCCGGACAGTCTGTCACCAGTGTTTTGAAGTCTGGTGAAATAACGGCGAGACAGTGTGATTCCTCTGGCGGCCAGGAGATGGAGGTGTGGCATTTGTTGTCTTCAAACTTCTTAACCATCTTTTTTGGAAGTGTTTATTTAGCTGGGCTTAATATTGTTTTTGAATAAGAAATAAACCTCCTGGCAACTGTTCACACATCTGGTAAATGTATGAAATCTCAAGGAAGATATAAATAAACATAGGAGTAAACACGTGGTGTGAAGCACAAAGAAGAAACTGATCTTAAAGGAGAACTCCGGCACGTTTGAAGCTAAAGTCCATTGCTGGAGGTGGTCGAATATTGTCAGAAACCAAATAATGGCACATATCAGTGTTTTCTAGGCGGACATCTCGCTGTGGCAGTGAGTCTGTCAAGGCAACATGCTAGTGCAGTGATGGGGGCAAGTTCTGAACTTCCACGTAAAACGCCAATTTACACAGAAGAGGCTTAATACCACTTTCTAACCCATCTGACAACAGCCACGAGTTTAACAAACGCTCTGCCTGGTTCACTCATTAGTGTCTGGAAACGTTAGAAAACAACTTTATAAGCAGCCTTAGTTGTTGTAGTAGATGTAGTGCAAACTTTGTTGATTTCCCATTGTGCATGTGAAAGCCCAAAAGACTCGATCGCCGATGTCGTGTTGTTTCTAATCCCTTTTATTTACGAGTGAATTATATTTTTTGAAAAACACTCAAAAAATACATTCCCAAACCATTTTCTTTCAACAGCTTTCAGTTTCTCTTCTTCTTCACCGTCAGTAGTCGATAGTCACTTGTTGCTTCTGGCGGCTCGAGCCTCTTGTCGCCGCTGGAGTCTTTTGGGCTTTCGCATGAGCAGTGGGAAATCAACAGAGGTCATGCTAAAGCTGCTTATAAAGTTATTTTCTAACGTTTCCAGACACTAATGAGTGAACCAGGCAGAGCGTTTTGTTTGTTAGACTCGTGGCTGTTGTCAGATGGGTTAAAGTGGTGTTAAGCCTCTTCTGTGCAAATTGGCATTTTACGTGGAAGCTAAGAACTTGCCCCCATCACTATGCTAGTTTATTGTCTTGACAGACTCACTGTGCAGTGAGTCTGTCAAGACTGAGTCTACACAGTGAGATCTCCTCCGAGGCGACACTGATCTGTGCAGTTTTTTGGCTTCTGACAGAATTCCACCACCTCTAGTAACAAACTTTAGCTTCAAACTTGCCAGAGTTCCCCTTTAAAATGTGTTGAATACCATTGATTAAAAAGTCTATGTTTATGAGATGAATACTGACCACAACTAAATATAACAACTACAAATGAAAATGTTTTGATAATACATTTGGGATTTAAATGTAGAATTTAATGTGGCATTTACATCATTACTTGGAAATGCTACAGTGATACAGTTCAGAAGTGTTAGTAGTTCCTGAGCCGTCCCTGGGAAAGTCCACGTTACACTCATCAGTTACAGATAGTGCGCATGGTCCTGAATCAGAGTTCTTCCATGACTCATCTCGTATGTTGGCTCATGGGGTGTAATGTGTTCCAGATTTACTGCGCTGCCCAGTGCGCAGGTCACACTTCGGGTCACAGTGAAATGTTTCATCTCCAGGACATTTTCTCTGCAGTGTGTCATGTCCAGAACTGGCCCCAAAACATCTGACACCAGCACTTCAAACGGGCTGCAACTGTGAAATGCTCAACTAAGGAAACTCTGAACATGCATGAATGTAGATTATGGATTATTACACACACCTTGACTAACATACATTCCTTTGCTTCTCCACAGATCTGGCCTGTACCTTGCTGTAATACAGAACATTCCAGGCAAAGCAATAGCATCTCTATGAAAAAAACTAAATCTAGTCAAGCTAAAATGACTTGGATGAAGAAAGTTTTACCATAATTTGAGTAAATGTCACTTGACAAGTAAAATGACCTGCCAGTTCAAGAAGATTTTTGTGCTAAAAATATGAAAATACATTTTGCTACACTTAAAATAAGAAAAAAACAACAACTTTTTGCACTTAAAATAAGAAATAAAATGAAATGTTGCTTGAATTAAGAAAAAAACACTGATCATTTTACTTGCCAAATTGAATCTACTCAAATAAAGTAAAAAGTTCTTAATTTAAGTCATTTTAACTTACCCAGATAATGTTTTTTCCCAGTGGACAATCAACTCTGCACTAGAAGAGTTAGAGCACATCTTTAATTTTGTTGTTATTTTCTTTTCCATGTGAAATAAAAATACATGGAATTAGTATTAGTGTAACAAGTGTACCTAATGTATTGACAAGGGCAAAATTGCGGAACAACTTTTCAGCCACTGGAGGGCGATATCCACACAGTCCCATAGCCACTAAAGATCCCCAAAGATGCCAGGTTCGAAATCAGTTTGAAATGGCTCATGGAGGGACACGTGCTGGAGAGCGTCCTGGTATCTGCACCAGGCGAACGCAGGACGCACGTTTACAGCCCGTCACACTGATAGGGCGCTGGGCTTGGCGAGACTCTCCTTATGACAAAGTCCAGTTTTCAAAGAATGCTTTTCTGTTTAAACTTGACCACACATTCAAATGATGTTTCTCACACCAGGATCACCTACACAACTGATGTGTTTCTTATACACTGTTCCATACTCTGCATTCTCTCCTCCATCTGACCCTCTCCTCTGCTCCATCTGACCCTCTCCTCTGCTCCATCTGACCCTCTCCTCAGCTCCATCTGACCCTCTCCTCTGCTCCATCTGACCCTCTCCTCTGCTCCATCTGACCCTCTCCTCTGCTCCATCTGACCTTCTCCTCTGCTCCATCTGACCCTCTCCTCTGCTCCATCTGACCTTCTCCTCTGCTCCATCTGACCCTCTCCTCAGCTCCATCTGACCCTCTCCTCTGCTCCATCTGACCCTCTCCTCTGCTCCATCTGACCTTCTCCTCTGCTCCATCTGACCCTCTCCTCTGCTTCTCTGACCCTCTCCTCTGCTCCATCTGACCCTCTCCTCTGCTCCATCTGACCCTCTCCTCTGCTCCATCTGACCCTCTCCTCAGCTCCATCTGACCCTCTCCTCTGCTCCATCTGACCCTCTCCTCAGCTCCATCTGACCTTCTCCTCTGCTCCATCTGACCCTCTCCTCTGCTTCTCTGACCCTCTCCTCTGCTCCATCTGACCCTCTCCTCTGCTCCATCTGACCTTCTCCTCTGCTCCATCTGACCCTCTCCTCTGCTTCTCTGACCCTCTCCTCTGCTCCATCTGACCCTCTCCTCTGCTCCATCTGACCCTCTCCTCTGCTCCATCTGACCCTCTCCTCTGCTCCATCTGACCTTCTCCTCTGCTCCATCTGACCCTCTCCTCAGCTCCATCTGACCCTCTCCTCAGCTCCATCTGACCCTCTCCTCTGCTCCATCTGACCCTCTCCTCTGCTCCATCTGACCTTCTCCTCTGCTCCATCTGACCCTCTCCTCTGCTTCTCTGACCCTCTCCTCTGCTCCATCTGACCCTCTCCTCTGCTCCATCTGACCCTCTCCTCTGCTCCATCTGACCCTCTCCTCTGCTCCATCTGACCCTCTCCTCAGCTCCATCTGACCTTCTCCTCTGCTCCATCTGACCCTCTCCTCAGCTCCATCTGACCCTCTCCTCTGCTCCATCTGACCCTCTCCTCTGCTCCATCTGACCCTCTCCTCTGCTCCATCTGACCCTCTCCTCTGCTCCATCTGACCCTCTCCTCTGCTCCATCTGACCCTCTCCTCTGCTCCATCTGACCCTCTCCTCTGCTCCATCTGACCTTCTCCTCTGCTCCATCTGACCCTCTCCTCTGCTTCTCTGACCCTCTCCTCTGCTCCTCTGACCCTCTCCTCTGCTTCTCTGACCCTCTCCTCTGATCATCTGACCCTCTCCTCTGCTCCATCTGACCCTCTCCTCTGCTCCTCTGACCCTCTCCTCTGCTCCTCTGACCCTCTCCTCTGCTCCATCTGACCCTCTCCTCTGCTCCATCTGACCCTCTCCTCTGCTCCATCTGACCCTCTCCTCTGCTCCATCTGACCCTCTCCTCTGCTCCTCTGACCCTCTCCTCTGCTCCATCTGACCCTCTCCTCAGCTCCATCTGACCTTCTCCTCTGCTCCATCTGACCCTCTCCTCTGCTCCATCTGACCCTCTCCTCTGATCATCTGACCCTCTCCTCTGCTCCATCTGACCCTCTCCTCTGCTCCTCTGACCCTCTCCTCTGCTCCTCTGACCCTCTCCTCTGCTCCTCTGACCTCTCTGTGGAGATGTTATTTCATGGGATGTTTAACCGTATGGCATGAACTGCATCTATCTTGAGTTAATTCAGTTACAAGAGCTGTGGTATCCTTAATTAGAGCCTTGAGAGGGGATGAATATTCTGCATTTGACCCATCTGTCAGCCTAGTGCACCTGTCAGGAGCAGTGCGCCCAGGGACCCTTCTCCAGTTCTTGAGCTCAGCTGCTTTATCTATTGTGTAAATTATGGGGAACACTGTAAACCCTCCCAGGCACAGGGAAGACATGAAAACTCCACACAGACTGAACCCGCAACCTTCTTGTTGTGAAGCATGAGTGCTAACTATTCTGTGCCACCAAAACATGCTTCCTTACTTAGCATGTCTCTCCACAGATCTGACCTGTAACTTAGTTGGTGGCACCTGCTTGTCTCCATGGAGATGAATCAGTTTAAAGGGGAACTCTGGCACGTTTGAAGTTAAAGTCCGTCGCTAGAGGAGGTCGAATTCTGTCAGAAGCCAAAAAACAGCACAGATCAGTGTTTCCTCGGTGGAGATCTCACTGTGGCAGTGAGTCTGTCAAGGCAACAAACTAGTGTAGTGATGGGGGCAAGTTCTGAACTTCCATGTAAAACATAGTCTTTTGGGCTTTCGCATGCGCAGAGGGAAATCAAGTGTAAAGCTGCTTATAAAGTTGTTTTCTACCGTTTCCAGACACTAATGAGTGAACCAGGCAGAGCGTTTGGTTTGTCAGACTCGTGGCTGTTGTCAGATGGGTTAAAGTGGAGTTAAGCTTCTTCAGTGTGAAGCAAATTGGTGTTTTACGTGGAAGTTCAGAACTTGCCCCCATCACTACACTAGTTTGTTGCCTTGACAGACTCACTGCCACAGCGAGATCACCTCCAAGGAAACACTGATCTGTGCTGTTTTTTGGCTTCTGACAGAATTCGACCACCTCTAGCAACGGACTTTAGCTTCAAACGTGCTAGAGTTCTCCTTTAAGAACATTACATTCAAAGCAATATGATTTTCATGCAGTGTGGTGGACCTTACACCCGAAAAAGCTACTCGGTGCACCTTTTACACTTTTCTTTCACTCCATACAAATCTAGGACATGATTTACACTGATGTAATCCATGGAGAATGCCATTGACGATCATGGAATAAAGCCAGCTCCTTATATAGGCCTGTCTCCTGGCTCCCCACCCCCGCTCAAACTCCCTGTAACACTTAGGAGGTTGTGAAATACTTGACTTTCGTTGCTAATTGTGATGCTCTCCTCCCTCCTCAGCACATTCCCCACCTCCACAGTAATATCACGTCTGTGCACAAACCGGCACTGCACCGGACTCCCGAGGGACTCCAGGTCACAGCACGGGACCCCACACTCCTCTCAGGTTTGGTCATGCCCAAGAAACAAAAAAACAAAAAAAAACATCAGCTTTTTCTTGATAGAAGAGAAAAAAAATGTTGAAAGTGTGAGGACAGAGAGAGATTGTCCTAGAGGATGATGTCATGAAACCAGAGAAGTGTGACTAAACTTAGGTCAGAATGTAAAACAATTTGATGGATTATTTCTTGTAAAAATGTTTTAGGCAGTTTCTTATTCGGGACTTTCCCTCTGGATTGGGTGGGTGGGTGGGTGGGTAAGTAACTAAGTAAGTAAGTAAGTAGGTAAGTAGGTAGGTAGGTAGGTAGGTAGGTAGGTAGGTAGGTAAGTAGGTAGGTAGGTAAGTAGGTAGGTAGGTAGGTAAGTAGGTAGGTAGGTAGGTAGGTAAGTAGGTAGGTAGGTAAGTAGGTAGGTAGGTAGGTAAGTAGGTAGGTAGGTAGGTAGGTAAGTAGGTAGGTAGGCAAGCAGGCAGGCAGGCAGGTAGGCAGGCAGGCAGGCAGGCAAGCAGGCAGGCAGGCAAGCAGACAGGCAGTGTATGCAAGCAGGCATGTCTGTATGCAGGCAGGCAGGCAGGCAAGTCTGTCTGTCAGGCAAGCAGGCAGGCAGGCAGGCAGGCAGGCAGGCAGGTGGCATCTATCTATCTATCTATCTGTCTGTCTGTCTGTCTATCTATCTATCTATCTATCTGTCTGTCTGTCTATCTATCTATCTATCTATCTGTCTGTCTGTCTATCTATCTATCTATCTATCTATCTGTCTATCTATCTATCTATCTATCTGTCTGTCTGTCTATCTATCTATCTATCTATCTATCTGTCTATCTATCTATCTATCTATCTATCTATCTATCTATCTATCTATCTATCCATCTGTCTGTCTGTCTGTCTGTCTGTCTGTGTATCCTAATCTAATCTTATCTAATCTAGTGTTCTCATCCTGTTTTGTCTTTTGGCTGGCTGGTAGTATGTAATATCACACCCACCAGGCCTGACTGAATCTTAAGTCATCTGTTTCCAAAGTAATGCAAAACTGTAAACTGGAGCACAGAAGATTGGCCTTTAACGACCTGCAGAGTCAGGCCTTCTTGGACAACACTTCATTTTCCACACTCTAGTAATCATTATCATTCCAGCCAGTCTATTTTCTGCTTGGATGTAATTCCAGGCTACTAGAACAAAGCAGCAATTCTCTATTATGCTGAAGTGAATTTGTTATGTATTAGTTGTGTCACAAGACTAATATATAAATCTTGAGTCTGTTACCGAGGAAATCACTCAATACTTGAAACCAGTACAAAGATAAAAAATCACTCTTTTTTGTAATATAATGTTGTTTTCGTGTACAAAATAATAGTACTTTCTTTATGTTAGCATGGGGTCTTATATTTGTTCTGATAAAGCTCAAAATTACACTACACTCCAGATAATGTGATTTTTTTTTTTTGCAATATCAATTACCTGCTCAAATTAGTATTAGTTTTAGTATTACTCAGTATTTGATTTTCAATACTTACCCTACTGTACTTTTGTTAACACCATTTCCTGAACTGTGACTGTTTTAAAGTACAGGTCGGGCTCTTTGTCATTGCCAGATAGGGACAAGGTCTTGATGGTTATCGTAGTGCTTCTGGTTTTGTTGGGCTCTGAAAAAGTGTGGAACATGCGAGTGTCTAGTGGATGATGTCATTAAATGGCCAAACGTGGAGCAGTGGGGGTAAGACTGACTCCAGGTTTAACACAGAAAACCCTTTGTGAAAAATGACATCACTGTTATGAGATCAACCGAGCAACAGCAGCACACAGGATCAACACAAGGACCCTGCTCTTACTCACCTGCCGTTACTGGTGGTGGTGAGTGCCTCTGCAGAGTTCAGAGGCGACCTGTTAAAACATGGATAGATTAGAAGAGGATTTGGTGAAAAGGTGGTTAATTTTTTTTAAGTATTATAACCGGAAGTGGTAACAGAAGCTGCAGTAGTAGATATTGTAGAGGATACAGAAATAGAAGGTTGACAGAAGTATCAAAATTCAATATTTCTACTCATTTGAGAAAGTATTGATACTAAAAAAGTCACAGTAATGTCTTTAGAATGATCTTGAGCTGTACCATAACAAGTATAAGAGCACATAGTACACACCCATGAAGCACTGAGGGATTACACACACCCATGAAGCACTGAGGGATTACACACACCCATGAAGCACTGAGGGATTACACACATATAAGGACACATGGGAATAGAACAGAAAGTACGATGTATATCAGTGATTCTTGAGAAACGGGACAAAACAGGTTTTGAAAATGACTTCTACACTTATGGAAGTTGTATATGTGAGAGTGAGAGTTTGAGCTGTACAGAAATGCAAATGTCCTGAATAAAAACTGCTTTTCTAAAAAATGCCATATTTCCCTGTACAACTCAGTTATTGTCAACTCCATCAGACACACATCAAAACCACATCGAATTAGATTCATTTCAATCTAACCGAAAATGTAACTTATTGCACATACATTTGAAAATGTAAATTGTACTTTTACACTTTTATGAACATTTTAATTTCATAATATCTTTTTTTTTTGTATTTTTCAATTTTAATGTTACAAAATAATCTTGTATAACTCATATCTGATGTACTGTGTGCAAATTTGGGGGTCAACATGTAAAACTTGTTGTAAAACTACAGAAAAGAGAATTATCATAAACAGTCATTACAGAGAGCCATCCGACCCACTATTTGTTAAATTTATCCATCCATCCATCCATCTTCTCCCGCTTAATCCAGCCCCCTATGAACCCCTCTGCAGGTGGTGAGCCCACAGGAGGGTGGACGTCATGGTCCTTGATGTTAGTTCATAGGGGGTCATAAGGTTATTTGTTAAACTTAAAGTGTTGAAAATGTGTGATATTGTTGACTTAAAGGGACATTCTAGAATTTTGGACATAGGGCCTCATTTCCTAGTGAGCCAGAGTGTGGTCAATGTGTGGAGACACTTTTTAAAATCTTCCATCCAGTCCTTGTATTTGGAGAGGCTGCTGGTGCTAGGCTAGTGCATGTCAATGGCCATAGTTGTCCTGCCACTAAAAACAGTCTGACCCACTCCACAGAGCACCCGAAGCAAATCTGTTATTACGCCAGACTGTCCATGTGAATGTGTTTGTGTTGATAGAATAATGTTTGAAATAAAAATAATTGTGGCAGTCGTGGGGTAGACAGGAATTGATGTGCAGCAACAACACCCCAAAGTTTGAGGAAATAAGAGTCTAGGCACACAGGTAAGCATATCAAATGTGAGAGCCAGGTTCCATTAATTACAAAAGGCTTTATTTTACTTTAAAAATAAAAAGAAAAGAAAAAAGAAACACATTTAATTTAATTAAAAGTAGCTCTAATAATTAAAACTAGAAAAGACAGTAAAAGAACAATGGAGGAAAACCCAAAACAGTGAAAGTGAAACAGTGAAAGTGAAACAGTGAAAGTGAAACAGTGAAAGTGAAACAGTGAAGGTGAAACAGTGAAGGCGAAGCGAAACAAAGCAGCGTTAAGAGGCAGAGCAAAGCAGAGCGAGGTGAAGCAAAGCAAAGCAACAGAGGCAAAAACATAAAGCAGCAGTGGTGAAAACACAAAGCAACAGAGGTGAAGCAAAGCAACGCAAAGCAAAGCAGCAGAGGCGACAGCCTGCTGCTGACCCCTGATGACACCTAAAAACACATTGGGACTTATTATAAATCCTCTAGGCGCACTGGAACTGCCCAAAGAAAGCACATGCTGCTGGTTGAATATGTGAGCGCATGATCCCAGGATGGACGGCTGGGAAGCTGCTTTATGCAGCTCACTTTGAGTTTGGGGTGACTGGCGCAGTGCCAGCTTGTCTAATTATTGAAGGTGCACTACGCTGTGTAGGAGTCCTGATACGGTGAATGCAGCCAAGCCGCCTAGCTACAAGGGACAGATACATAAGAATTTGGGTATTTTACAACAACAACAATAATAATAATAATAATAATAATAATAATAATAATAATAATAATAATAATAATAATAATAATAATAATAATAATGCATCAGTTTTATATAGCACTTTTTTGGACACTCAAAGATGCTTTACAGATTACAGATACCTGGTCATGGAGGACAGAGCAGCAGAACAGTACACAGGAACCCGGTAATGCATGTGGGAAAAAAGGGAGCAACAAGAAAGGGGGCACTTATAAAGCCCACCAGCCCACGCCGCGGGGCACCAGGTGAGCGCACCTACGCCATAGGCTTCAATAGCCGTCTTACCACATAACCTTGCTTCACATGAATCATCGCATGTTGAGGGACTATTTTCTCATATATCAGTCCGCCGCTGCCAGGCTTTCTATCAGGAAGTACAACTTGCTGCTGCTGCTCAGACATAAACCCTTCAAATGCAAGGTGGGTTTTACTTCTAAAGTTATTCTAGTGACACAGACACATGGACAGCCTGGCATTATAACAGATTTGCTTCGAGTGCAGATAGTGGCAGGAGAATTATGGTCATTGACATGCACTAGCCTAGCACCAGCAACAAGTGCAAATATAAGGACTGGATGAAATATTTTAAAAAGTGTCTCCACACATCGTCTACACTCACTAGTAAATGAGGCCCTATGTCCAAAATTCTGGAATGTCCCTTTAAGTCAACAATCTCACACATTTTTTACATTTTAAGTTTAACAAACAGTGGGTCGGATGGCTCTCTCTAATGACTGTTAATGATAATTCTCCAGGCACTTTTCTGTAAAATAAATGTCTGTAGGTAAGCTTTACATGTTGACCCCCAAATTTGCACACAGTACATCAGATATGAGTTATACAAGGTTAATAATAGTACACTATTTAGTGAGAACTTTATGCAGGACTGCTTTGGAAATTTCCCCTTTAGTGTAATTTATATGAGACAAACTCTGGTTTAGACCTTCATCAATCGTGACTCCTAAAAATGTGTTTTGTTTGCTTTCAATTTAATTTCCACCTGTATCCCTATATGCAGATTGAATGTATATAGGGATACAGGGACTGTATTTCTAATGTTATGTCATCTTTTTTTTCTTTTGATCATTTTATTTATTTATTTATTTATGTATTTATTTATTTTTTCTATATGTTTTACATTAAGACTTTTTCTCCCTCTCTTCTGCCCCTCCATGATATCCTCTGAGATCAGTGATTTCAGATATTTTACTTCTCATTAGATCCTTTGAAACACTAGTGTCACAACATGACTGGGCGATAGCAGGTTCACAGTATAAGAGACACTGTCAGGACATTTGTCAACTCCGTCAGCAACCTGACAACTCTGCCAAACCTGAGAATGTAGTTTCTTTTATTTCACTTTGTCAAGAAGTTGGGACACTACCTTGACAAGTATAATTTTGTAGAAAAATATTTTCAAAACTTTACATTACTTTACATTGCATTATTTGTATATTTAAAGCCTTTTAATTCAATTCAATGCAATTTTTAAATGTTATTTGAGCAGATGAACTCTCTGAACCTTGGCAGAGGACACAAAAAGTTACACTGACAACATTTTCATTTACATTTAAGTGAAAATCCAAAAATGTCAATAATGTTTTCAAATAAATAGCTAACTATCAGTATGCCAATAATGATATTCTGAAAATATTTTTGTACAAATTGCTGTTTTGTCCTGACTCTCACGAATCGCTGATATACATTTAATGTTGAAAACCATCATTGTAGTATTGGAGTCAGTGTTGAGTATCAAGTCTGTTTTATAGCATCAAAATCAAGTTTGAAATGTTTGTATCTTAACAACACCAGAAAGAAGTATGAAGTAGCCTGTAAGTAAGTAAGTGTTTATAACACTTTTCACAGACAGATGTCACAAAGACGCTTTACAGAGGATTATTTACAGAACATTCTTCATTCACTCCAGACCCGGTGGTGGTAAACTACTGTTATAGTCACAGCTGCCCTGGGACAGACTGACGGAGGCGCGGCTGCCAAGCCAACAGCGCCAACGGTCCCTCCGACCACCACCAACACTCACTCACACAACTTTCACACCTACAGTGCATGTTTTGGGTTGATGGGGGAAGCCGGCGAGCCGGAGGAAACCCATCCAGACAACCCGCAACCTTCTTGCTGTGAGTTGAGTGCATGAGTGCTAGCCACTCAGCCACCGTGCCGCCACCGTACTATTGCAATTGACAACTGTTTTCTTATTTTCTTATGGCAAAAGTACATGTAACACAAGAGCAGTAGCGGCTGGTGGTATAATTTTTTGGGGGGCACATAAGTCAAAATGATAAATATGTCTTATAAATATATGTATAGGCGATATAAAATGATAAACACCAGAAACAGTCATTTTAGTCACTATTGGCTGAACTTTATCTAGAGCACAACATGCAGTCAAGCGCAAAGTTTACGCAGCAGCACAACCTGATGTACCTGCTCACACCCAGTCCACACCGTAACACACCGTAACACACCGTAACACACCGTAACACACCGTAACACACCGTAACACACCCAGCCCTGACAAACAGCCCCCGTAACGTCATGAAAATGCACCAAAAATGAGGCTCCAGTCACATCCCGGCATCAGCGGCGCTCCTACAGGACACGACAGAACACCAGAGCGGCTCCATCGCTCATTCATTTACACATTTACCTCCATCCATCCATCTTCTCCCACTTTATCCGGCTGGGTCGCAGGGGCAGCTTACTGCCCAATCCTCATAGCACCCGCCCCCCCATGAACCCCTCTGTGAGTGGAGACCACAGGAGGGTGGACAACATGGTCCTTGATGTTAGTTCAGGTGCTGCATGTTTTGAGTTGATGGGGGAAACCGGAGCCCGGAGGAAACCCATCCAGACACGGGGAGAACACGCAAACTCCACACAGAAAGGCCCAGGCGACCTGGGGATCGAACCTGGAGGATCGAAACACTGTTTACTGTGAGGCTCCATCCTCAGATTTGCCCCAAACTAACAAAAACAAGCCTCTTACCTTCTCCAGGGGACTGATGCTGAGTGTGTCCTCTACCCGCTGTCCTGTTGGTTCTGTCTCCAGTATGTCCCGGTCCAGTCCGGTCCACGGAAAAATGTCCTGGAGCCGAGTGCACGAGCTGGTTCTAAAATTTGTCTTAATCCCACTTCCCACTTCAGTCTGAAAGTTACACCAGTCCATATTAGCACCAGAGCACCAGGTGGACTTAAGCCCTCTGCACTACGCCCAGGTCAAACTTTTACGCTCAGAGTGCCCGGCTCGGCGGCAGCGAGTTCCCCGGTCCCGGCAGCGACGAGCTTGCCTGTGGCAGTGGCTGCGCACTTGCGCCCTCTATTTACACAGCTGCCACTGCACAAGAGTAGCAGTAACCTGCTGTCACTGAAGTCGTATTAGTTATATTAGTTTAGAATAACTTCAGTCTTTGGGTAACGCCTAAATCAGTGACATGATCATTGCCAATCAACAAGCCAATACAGGACGCAAAGATGATGAAGAAAAATATCAAATTGATTTAAACAACACATTTTCAGGAGCCTGGATCAGTCATAGCGTTGATTGTCTCATTTAGGTGTTTGATTTTTAGCAAAAGGGGAGAGTGTGTAAAGTCTAATTTGAGTAACAGAACTTCAGACAGAGCAGTGCCTCTGGTTAGCCCTCAATGAATGTTGATGACATCACTAAAAAGGTATCAGCTTTTCTATGTCCTCTTTACAATTTGGATCATTTTTCATGGGCCCTGGTGAGCTACTTTTGCACCACAGCCCTGGGATAAACAGACACACTTCCAGCCTCTCAAATTACCACTCAGCTCTCATTCTGCAGACAAATCAGACTCTGAGCCCAAGATAATTCCACAGTATTACCTGGACTCAGAATGTGAGCTCAGAGCAGGTTTGGAGGACTTCTTCCCTCTCTGTATATGGAAAGAGTGGTTTGGTGAGAGAGGAGGGGGAGGAGGGACATGGGGGTCTAGGGCACACTTGAGCAAACACTAACTGCTCTGTTCACAAACCAACAAATACATCACATTTTCCACACATATTACTGGGTCACTATTTGAGAGTATTTATGAAATGATAAGGATCTTTACTCCCTATATGCTTCTCCTTACAATAGGAACCTATATCTGTCCCACGCAGTAGTGTTGCAGTAGTGATTCTGTAGGAGTGCAGTATTGTAGTAGTGTTTGTGTAGGAGAACAGGGTGGGGCAGCTTAGCAGAAAAGACACCGTTTGTTTGCTCTTCGCGGCTGATACTGCAGGAATGTCCATCAATAATGTGAATGTGAGTACATGCAAAGTACACAGAGGACATGTATGTGTGAGTACATGTAAGTTTGTGTACATGTGTGTGATTACATGTATGTGTGTGTACATGTATTTGTGTGTGCATTCAGGTGTACACATGTATGTGCGAGTACATGTATGTATATGTGTGGGTACAGGTATGTGTATATGTATTTGCATGTGTGTGTGTACATGTAAGTGTGAGTACATGTATGTGAGTGTGTACATGTACAGTATATGTGAGTACATGTACAGTATGTGTGAGTACATGTACAGTATGTGTGAGTACATGTACAGTATATGTGAGTACATGTGCAGTATATGAGAGTACATGTACAGTATATGAGAGTACATGTACAGTATGTGTGAGTACATGTACAGTATGTGTGAGTACATGTGCAGTATATGAGAGTACATGTGCAGTATATGAGAGTACATGTACAGTATGTGTGAGTACATGTACAGTATATGAGAGTACATGTACAGTATGTGTGAGTACATGTACAGTATATGTGAGTACATGTACAGTATATGAGAGTACATGTACAGTATATGAGAGTACATGTACAGTATATGTGAGTACATGTACAGTATATGAGAGTACATGTACAGTATGTGTGAGTACATGTACAGTATATGAGAGTACATGTACAGTATATGTGAGTACATGTACAGTATATGAGTACATGTACAGTATATGAGAGTACATGTACAGTATATGAGAGTACATGTACAGTATGTGAGTACATGTACAGTATATGAGAGTACATGTACAGTATATGTGAGTACATGTACAGTATATGAGAGTACATGTACAGTATGTGTGAGTACATATGTATGTGTGAGTACATGTACAGTATATGTGAGTACATGTACAGTATATGAGAGTACATGTACAGTATATGTGAGTACATGTACAGTATATGAGTACATGTACAGTATATGAGAGTACATGTACAGTATATGAGAGTACATGTACAGTATATGTGAGTACATGTACAGTATGTGTGAGTACATGTACAGTATATGAGAGTACATGTACAGTATATGAGAGTACATGTACAGTATGTGTGAGTACATGTACAGTATATGAGAGTACATGTGCAGTATATGTGAGTACATGTACAGTATATGAGAGTACATGTACAGTATATGAGAGTACATGTGCAGTATATGAGAGTACATGTGCAGTATATGTGAGTAGATTTACAGTATGTGTGAGTACATATGTATGTGTGAGTACATGTATGTGAGTGTGTACATGTACAGTATGTGTGAGTACATATGTATGTGTGAGTACATGTACAGTATATGAGAGTACATGTACAGTATGTGAGTAGATTTACAGTATGTGTGAGTACATATGTATGTGTGAGTACATGTATGTGAGTGTGTACATGTACAGTATGTGTGAGTACATGTACAGTATGTGTGTGTACATGTACAGTATATGTGAGTACATGTGCAGTATATGAGAGTACATGTACAGTATGTGTGTGTACATGTACAGTATATGAGAGTACATGTACAGTATATGTGAGTACATGTACAGTATATGTGAGTACATATGTAAGTGTGAGTACATGTATGTGAGTGTGTACATGTACAGTATATGTGAGTACATGTACAGTATATGAGAGTACATGTACAGTATATGTGAGTACATGTACAGTATATGTGAGTACATGTGCAGTATATGAGAGTACATGTACAGTATGTGTGTGTACATGTACAGTATATGAGAGTACATGTACAGTATATGAGAGTACATGTACAGTATATGTGAGTACATGTACAGTATGTGTGAGTACATGTACAGTATATGAGAGTACATGTACAGTATATGAGAGTACATGTACAGTATATGAGAGTACATGTACAGTATGTGTGAGTACATGTACAGTATATGAGAGTACATGTACAGTATATGAGAGTACATGTACAGTATATGTGAGTACATGTACAGTATATGAGAGTACATGTACAGTATATGAGAGTACATGTGCAGTATATGAGAGTACATGTACAGTATGTGAGTAGATTTACAGTATGTGTGAGTACATATGTATGTGTGAGTACATGTATGTGAGTGTGTACATGTACAGTATGTGTGAGTACATGTACAGTATATGAGAGTACATGTACAGTATGTGAGTAGATTTACAGTATGTGTGAGTACATATGTATGTGTGAGTACATGTATGTGAGTGTGTACATGTACAGTATGTGTGAGTACATGTACAGTATATGTGAGTACATGTACAGTATATGTGAGTACATGTACAGTATGTGTGAGTACATGTACAGTATATGAGAGTACATGTACAGTATATGTGAGTACATGTACAGTATATGTGAGTACATGTACAGTATGTGTGAGTACATGTACAGTATATGAGAGTACATGTACAGTATATGAGAGTACATGTACAGTATGTGAGTAGATTTACAGTATGTGTGAGTACATATGTATGTGTGAGTACATGTATGTAAGTGTGTACATGTACAGTATATGAGAGTACATGTACAGTATGTGTGAGTACATGTACAGTATATGAGAGTACATGTACAGTATATGAGAGTACATGTACAGTATATGTGAGTACATGTACAGTATATGTGAGTACATGTACAGTATGTGTGAGTACATGTACAGTATATGAGAGTACATGTACAGTATATGAGAGTACATGTACAGTATATGTGAGTACATGTACAGTATGTGAGTAGATGTACAGTATATGTGAGTACATGTACAGTATATGAGAGTACATGTACAGTATATGTGAGTACATGTACAGTATGTGAGTAGATGTACAGTATATGTGAGTACATGTACAGTATATGAGAGTACATGTACAGTATGTGAGTAGATTTACAGTATGTGTGAGTACATATGTATGTGTGAGTACATGTATGTAAGTGTGTACATGTACAGTATATGAGAGTACATGTACAGTATGTGTGAGTACATGTACAGTATGTGTGAGTACATGTACAGTATATGAGAGTACATGTACAGTATGGGAGTACATGTACAGTATGTGTGAGTACATGTACAGTATATGAGAGTACATGTACAGTATGTGAGTACATGTACAGTATATGAGAGTACATGTACAGTATGTGAGTAGATGTACAGTATGTGTGAGTACATGTACAGTATATGAGAGTACATGTACAGTATGTGAGTACATGTACAGTATATGAGAGTACATGTACAGTATATGAGAGTACATGTACAGTATGTGAGTACATGTACAGTATGTGTGAGTACATATGTATGTGTGAGTACATGTACAGTATGTGTGAGTACATGTACAGTATATGAGAGTACATGTGCAGTATATGTGAGTACATGTGCAGTATATGAGAGTACATGTGCAGTATATGAGAGTACATGTACAGTATATGAGAGTACATGTACAGTATGTGAGTACATGTACAGTATGTGTGAGTACATATGTATGTGTGAGTACATGTACAGTATGTGTGAGTACATGTACAGTATATGAGAGTACATGTGCAGTATATGAGAGTACATGTACAGTATGTGAGTACATGTACAGTATGTGTGAGTACATATGTATGTGTGAGTACATGTACAGTATGTGTGAGTACATGTACAGTATATGAGAGTACATGTGCAGTATATGTGAGTACATGTACAGTATATGAGAGTACATGTACAGTATATGAGAGTACATGTGCAGTATGTGAGTAGATGTACAGTATGTGTGAGTAGATGTACAGTATGTGTGAGTACATGTACAGTATATGTGAGTACATGTACAGTATATGAGAGTACATGTACAGTATATGTGAGTACATGTACAGTATGTGAGTAGATGTACAGTATATGTGAGTACATATACAGTATGTGTGAGTACATGTACAATATATGAGAGTACATGTGCAGTATATGTGAGTACATGTACAGTATATGAGAGTACATGTACAGTATATGTGAGTACATGTACAGTATGTGTGAGTACATGTACAGTATATGAGAGTACATGTACAGTATATGAGAGTACATGTGCAGTATATGAGAGTACATGTACAGTATGTGAGTAGATTTACAGTATGTGTGAGTACATATGTATGTGTGAGTACATGTATGTGAGTGTGTACATGTACAGTATGTGTGAGTACATGTACAGTATATGAGAGTACATATACAGTATGTGTGAGTAAATGTACAATATATGAGAGTACATGTGCAGTATATGTGAGTACATGTACAGTATATGAGAGTACATGTACAGTATGTGAGTAGATTTACAGTATGTGTGAGTACATATGTATGTGTGAGTACATGTACAGTATATGTGAGTACATGTACAGTATATGAGAGTACATATACAGTATGTGTGAGTACATGTACAATATATGAGAGTACATGTGCAGTATATGTGAGTACATGTACAGTATATGAGAGTACATGTACAGTATATGAGAGTACATGTGCAGTATATGAGAGTACATGTACAGTATGTGAGTAGATTTACAGTATGTGTGAGTACATATGTATGTGTGAGTACATGTATGTGAGTGTGTACATGTACAGTATGTGTGAGTACATGTACAGTATATGTGAGTACATGTACAGTATGTGTGTGTACATGTACAGTATATGTGAGTACATGTGCAGTATATGAGAGTACATGTACAGTGTGTGTGTGTACATGTACAGTATATGAGAGTACATGTACAGTATATGTGAGTACATGTACAGTATATGAGAGTACATGTACAGTATATGTGAGTACATGTACAGTATGTGTGAGTACATGTACAGTATATGAGAGTACATGTACAGTATATGAGAGTACATGTGCAGTATATGAGAGTACATGTACAGTATGTGAGTAGATTTACAGTATGTGTGAGTACATATGTATGTGTGAGTACATGTATGTGAGTGTGTACATGCACAGTATGTGTGAGTACATGTACAGTATATGTGAGTACATGTACAGTATATGAGAGTACATGTACAGTATATGAGAGTACATGTGCAGTATATGAGAGTACATGTACAGTATGTGAGTAGATTTACAGTATGTGTGAGTACATATGTATGTGTGAGTACATGTATGTGAGTGTGTACATGTACAGTATGTGTGAGTACATGTACAGTATATGAGAGTACATGTACAGTATGTGAGTAGATTTACAGTATGTGTGAGTACATATGTATGTGTGAGTACATGTATGTGAGTGTGTACATGTACAGTATGTGTGAGTACATGTACAGTATATGTGAGTACATGTACAGTATATGTGAGTACATGTACAGTATGTGTGAGTACATGTACAGTATATGAGAGTACATGTACAGTATATGTGAGTACATGTACAGTATGTGTGAGTACATGTACAGTATATGAGAGTACATGTACAGTATATGAGAGTACATGTACAGTATGTGAGTAGATTTACAGTATGTGTGAGTACATATGTATGTGTGAGTACATGTACAGTATATGAGAGTACATGTGCAGTATATGTGAGTACATGTGCAGTATATGAGAGTACATGTGCAGTATATGAGAGTACATGTACAGTATATGAGAGTACATGTACAGTATGTGAGTACATGTACAGTATGTGTGAGTACATATGTATGTGTGAGTACATGTACAGTATGTGTGAGTACATGTACAGTATATGAGAGTACATGTGCAGTATATGAGAGTACATGTACAGTATGTGAGTACATGTACAGTATGTGTGAGTACATATGTATGTGTGAGTACATGTACAGTATGTGTGAGTACATGTACAGTATATGAGAGTACATGTGCAGTATATGTGAGTACATGTACAGTATATGAGAGTACATGTACAGTATATGAGAGTACATGTGCAGTATGTGAGTAGATGTACAGTATGTGTGAGTAGATGTACAGTATGTGTGAGTACATGTACAGTATATGTGAGTACATGTACAGTATATGAGAGTACATGTACAGTATATGTGAGTACATGTACAGTATGTGAGTAGATGTACAGTATATGTGAGTACATATACAGTATGTGTGAGTACATGTACAATATATGAGAGTACATGTGCAGTATATGTGAGTACATGTACAGTATATGAGAGTACATGTACAGTATATGTGAGTACATGTACAGTATGTGTGAGTACATGTACAGTATATGAGAGTACATGTACAGTATATGAGAGTACATGTGCAGTATATGAGAGTACATGTACAGTATGTGAGTAGATTTACAGTATGTGTGAGTACATATGTATGTGTGAGTACATGTATGTGAGTGTGTACATGCACAGTATGTGTGAGTACATGTACAGTATATGTGAGTACATGTACAGTATATGAGAGTACATGTACAGTATATGAGAGTACATGTGCAGTATATGAGAGTACATGTACAGTATGTGAGTAGATTTACAGTATGTGTGAGTACATATGTATGTGTGAGTACATGTATGTGAGTGTGTACATGTACAGTATGTGTGAGTACATGTACAGTATATGAGAGTACATATACAGTATGTGTGAGTACATGTACAATATATGAGAGTACATGTGCAGTATATGTGAGTACATGTACAGTATATGAGAGTACATGTACAGTATGTGAGTAGATTTACAGTATGTGTGAGTACATATGTATGTGTGAGTACATGTACAGTATATGTGAGTACATGTACAGTATATGAGAGTACATATACAGTATGTGTGAGTACATGTACAATATATGAGAGTACATGTGCAGTATATGTGAGTACATGTACAGTATATGAGAGTACATGTACAGTATATGAGAGTACATGTGCAGTATATGAGAGTACATGTACAGTATGTGAGTAGATTTACAGTATGTGTGAGTACATATGTATGTGTGAGTACATGTATGTGAGTGTGTACATGTACAGTATGTGTGAGTACATGTACAGTATATGTGAGTACATGTACAGTATGTGTGTGTACATGTACAGTATATGTGAGTACATGTGCAGTATATGAGAGTACATGTACAGTGTGTGTGTGTACATGTACAGTATATGAGAGTACATGTACAGTATATGTGAGTACATGTACAGTATATGAGAGTACATGTACAGTATATGTGAGTACATGTACAGTATGTGTGAGTACATGTACAGTATATGAGAGTACATGTACAGTATATGAGAGTACATGTGCAGTATATGAGAGTACATGTACAGTATGTGAGTAGATTTACAGTATGTGTGAGTACATATGTATGTGTGAGTACATGTATGTGAGTATGTGTGAGTACATGTACAGTATATGTGAGTACATGTACAGTATATGAGAGTACATGTACAGTATATGAGAGTACATGTGCAGTATATGAGAGTACATGTACAGTATGTGAGTAGATTTACAGTATGTGTGAGTACATATGTATGTGTGAGTACATGTATGTGAGTGTGTACATGTACAGTATGTGTGAGTACATGTACAGTATATGAGAGTACATGTACAGTATGTGAGTAGATTTACAGTATGTGTGAGTACATATGTATGTGTGAGTACATGTATGTGAGTGTGTACATGTACAGTATGTGTGAGTACATGTACAGTATATGTGAGTACATGTACAGTATATGTGAGTACATGTACAGTATGTGTGAGTACATGTACAGTATATGAGAGTACATGTACAGTATATGTGAGTACATGTACAGTATATGTGAGTACATGTACAGTATGTGTGAGTACATGTGCAGTATATGAGAGTACATGTACAGTATATGAGAGTACATGTACAGTATGTGAGTAGATGTACAGTATGTGTGAGTACATATGTATGTGTGAGTACATGTATGTGAGTGTGTACATGTACAGTATATGAGAGTACATGTACAGTATTTGAGAGTACATGTACAGTATGTGAGTACATGTACAGTATATGTGAGTACATGTACAGTATATGAGAGTACATGTACAGTATATGTGAGTACATGTACAGTATATGTGAGTACATGTACAGTATGTGTGAGTACATGTACAGTATATGAGAGTACATGTACAGTATATGAGAGTACATGTACAGTATATGTGAGTACATGTACAGTATGTGAGTAGATGTACAGTATATGTGAGTACATGTACAGTATATGAGAGTACATGTACAGTATATGTGAGTACATGTACAGTATGTGAGTAGATGTACAGTATATGTGAGTACATGTACAGTATATGAGAGTACATGTACAGTATGTGAGTAGATTTACAGTATGTGTGAGTACATATGTATGTGTGAGTACATGTATGTAAGTGTGTACATGTACAGTATATGAGAGTACATGTACAGTATGTGTGAGTACATGTACAGTATGTGTGAGTACATGTACAGTATATGAGAGTACATGTACAGTATGGGAGTACATGTACAGTATGTGTGAGTACATGTACAGTATATGAGAGTACATGTACAGTATGTGAGTACATGTACAGTATATGAGAGTACATGTACAGTATGTGAGTAGATGTACAGTATGTGTGAGTACATGTACAGTATATGAGAGTACATGTACAGTATGTGAGTACATGTACAGTATATGAGAGTACATGTACAGTATATGAGAGTACATGTACAGTATGTGAGTACATGTACAGTATGTGTGAGTACATATGTATGTGTGAGTACATGTACAGTATGTGTGAGTACATGTACAGTATATGAGAGTACATGTGCAGTATATGTGAGTACATGTGCAATATATGAGAGTACATGTGCAGTATATGAGAGTACATGTACAGTATATGAGAGTACATGTACAGTATGTGAGTACATGTACAGTATGTGTGAGTACATATGTATGTGTGAGTACATGTACAGTATGTGTGAGTACATGTACAGTATATGAGAGTACATGTGCAGTATATGTGAGTACATGTACAGTATATGAGAGTACATGTACAGTATATGAGAGTACATGTGCAGTATGTGAGTAGATGTACAGTATGTGTGAGTAGATGTACAGTATGTGTGAGTACATGTATGTGTGAGTACATGTGCAGTATGTGAGTAGATGTACAGTATGTGTGAGTACATGTATGTGCACTACTCCACAGGGGTCATGTGTCACTCTGTGATGGCTTGTTGACTGGAGGTACGACATGTACTTTCGGAACATCAAAACTTCATAAGTATTTTACGTGATTAGTACATTTTTCTAGCAATGACAAGATATTGGATCTGAGTCAAGTTTGGTTATGCAGTACAGAGAGCTTCTGAAGCATGTTATTGTACATGAAGTGATCTAGTGTTGGGTTTAAGATGCCATTGCATAAATCTAATCTATTGTACTGTTTTATTTAGATCAGATACAAATATCAATTTCCTTGTAAGGATACTGGGCTCTAGACTCAAAACCAGGCACAATGGGCAGTGTCCAGATAATCCAGACCAAACCAAGATGAGTTCAAGATCTGGAGATGCAGCAGCTCAGAACTCCAGTGGAGCTGCATGAACGTCCCTCACGAGGTATTCATTCATTCATTCATTCATTCATTCATTAAACTGTTTCAATTTACTGCCTTTAGGCTCTGTATGTTAATATATAAGGTACATATATAATGTATAATGCAATACTGGCTAAATAAACTGTGTCCACAATTGCCAAGACAGAATCTGCAGAAATCTGCATAACCATAAATCCTAAAAGTCATGCTTGGTTTTAAATGAATGGTTTTAGCAATATTGTATCAAAACAAACAAGCATTCATGCCTGTGTGTGTGTGTGTGTGTGTGTGTGTGTGTGCGTGTGTGTGTGTGTGTGTGTGTGTGTGTGTGTGTGTGTGTGTGTAGGGGGTACCCATACTGTATAAACTTTCTCCACACACACTAAACGCTCTTTCTAAGCTTGTGTGTAATATGTCACATCTGTGAGAATGCAGTAAACCACAGAGCGGCAGAAAATCATAACCTGTGTTCATTATGAACCGGGTCCGACTTTGTCTGCAGTTTAAAATAGTCCCTCTAAAGGTGTGGTGCTCACATAGTGGGGTATGACAATTCACTGACACATTGTTTTATAAATACAATGAGTTCAGGAGTTTGGTCATTAGTTTGGCCTGAGGTTAGGGTGAGGTTAAAGGTCATGTTGGAGAATCTTTGTGATGGGTGGAGTTTGAAGATCGTCTTGAGGCCAACAATGTTTTGAAAAAATCCAATAGTCTAAGAAAGTCTTCTGTATTAGATGCAGCAGGCGTCTTCACTGAAACACATAGTGACCCGTATTTAACTTCTGATAGATGATGTGATTCCCCCTAGAAAGTGTATAGTAAAACATGACTTGGATTGGCTGTGCAAGGGCGATCCACGCTGACTCACTTTTCTGTGTGAAAAGGATGTTAAAGTTGTGCTGGTGCTCAATTGGTTTGTAAGAGCAAGGGGCCATTTAACACACTTCATTTCTCACGTTTTGGAAATCAGGCATGACAGTTTTACTTTGGCCATATCTGGTATTTTACCCAGAAGATTAGCATCTATATTTCTGCAGGGTTGCAGAAAATGGATTCCTCCTGGACACACCCACTCTGAGAAGTGGATTGAACGACATTTAGGTGAAGTAGTGATTCAAAGTGCCAGTGTGAAACTACTGACAGCCAGCTAAAAAAGAAAATAAATGAAGAAAATAAAGTTACTGGGCAGCTTCAGCGCACACAAATGATAGCTTTTTCTGTTACAACTGACTGCGCGTCTGACAATAATATTCATGCAGTATGTTGGATGCTTCAGACCAGACTTCAGAAGCTCATCTCATATTTTTACTTCTAATTCACTGCTCACTCATTTACTGGCTTAAAAACTTGTAGAACAAAAATGTTTTCTGAAAATTCATAGGAAAAGAACATTTTGTACAAAACTTTAAGCTACAGTTAGGGCCCAGAGTTAGGCAGTGCCTTTCCACTGCTGAGGTGCTCTGTGCCAGTTTGGTCCCTTTAACAATGGGGTGATGGATCTGTGTGTGGATACGGTCAACACAAGGAAACACTGAGTAAGAGCCATGGTGCTGTGGAGACTCACTGAGCAGCCTGCAGTTTGGAACAAGTCCATTCAGTGGCAGACAGCACTTCTCCACTTTAATGCTTTAGGTACTGGCACATACATGTCTTATATAAGCACACTCCCACTTGCACGTTCTGTAGGAAGGAAGAGCTAGTCACTAAAGTATTAGCTGTAGCAGGAAATGTCCATTATACACGGGAGTAGCAGTAATAATAATGGCGATAGGAGTGATAAGAACAAGCTTTATGGTGCTATGACACCAGCAGTTGCAGTAGCAGTGGTAGTGGGAGCTCAAGTTGTATTCAAATAAAAAAAAATAAAAAAAATCAATATAATAGCAGGAACTGCTTTCATAGCAGTTACAGCAGAAATAATATTAGTATAAAAGTGACTGTAGTAGAAATTGTACTATCAAATCAGTGCTAATAGAAGTAGTGCTATTAGTATTAGTAGTGGTAGTAGTAGTGAAGCAGCAGCATCAGTACTAATAAAAGTACTGCGTGTAGTCCAGCAGCAGTACAGTACAATGCACATGTCTGTGTATGTCCTAGTGGAACTGGCACATTGTGCAGCTCTGTTATGTAATCACAGTCCTCCCTCTCTAACAAAGTCAAGTAAATCTGTAACTCAACGCATTTTCCTCCTTCATCCTCACACCCTCGACCCCAACCCCTCTGTAAAAGTGGGCAGGGCCTAACCAAGCCCCCCCTGCAGCCACAGCCAATCACAATCCAGCTCAGCCTCTCCCTTGTCATTATAAAAGCTGGTGTGCTCCAGGGAGGTTCCAGCAGCCTGCCTGTTGTGTCCAGGGTCCAGCCTCTCTGCTCTGTCTCTCTCCACTGGAAAACATGTCTGTCCACGCTGTGAAGAACACCACCTTCTCCATGCGCACTTCATCCAGGGGCCCCTCCCAGAGCTTTAGCAGCCGCTCATTCTCCGGTTATGGAGGCAATGCCAGCAGAGTGGTCCCCAGGCAAAGCTACGCAGTCCGGAGCTCGTACGGGGGTGGCATGGGCTCTGCAGCAGGTGTTGGTGGGTTTAAGGTAGCTGGGGGTTACGTGGCGGGGGGTATGGGAGCTGCAGGTGGAGGTGGAGTGGAGTTTGGGTATGTGGGCTATGGAGGAGGTATGGGGGGAAGTATGGGAGGGGGTATGATGCACGAAATGCAAGCGGCGCCCATCACAGCGGTCACGGTCAACAAGAGTCTCCTGGCTCCCCTCAACCTGGAGATAGACCCCACCATCCAAGCAGTCCGCACCCAGGAGAAGGAGCAAATCAAGACACTCAACAATCAATTCGCAACTTTCATTGATAAAGTGAGTATAAAGAAAAACTGAAAACTAGAATGAGAACAAACTGGCAGCTCATGTAATAATGCATTTAGCACAACTTTGGGCAAGCAAAATGTAAAAGAACACTGTGTAACTTTTTGGGCTTTGGGGTCTGCCATCTGTTTGTCTCCATTGTTTTGCCAGAAATGTTCCACAGACTGGCAAAATGGGTGTTTAACATACCCATTTTGCATTTATTCAATTACACATGTTAAATAGCTGAAACACTTTGTATACAACATGCATTCTAAGTGTGGGCTTGCCTCTCCATAGATCTGACCTTTAACTTGTCCTGGTGTTGTCACCTGCTTGTCTCTATGGAGATAGATGAGTATAATGTGCAATGTGAACCATTCTAGGCAAAACAATAACATCAACATGGAGATGTTGGCATCCAACAGAAAAGTTACTTAATGCACCTTTAAGAAAACAGGCTAAACATTCATGTGATGATGCGAGACTCTCAACCATCACTAAACTCATAATTACACCGACACATTTGTAAATGATGAGAGGGTGTAGTAGTGCTTTGCTCAGAGGCACAGTACAGCAGTTCTAGTGGTGGTAATAATTGTTATGGTAACTGTCAACCTGGTGGTTAGTGTCAGTAGCTCAATAAGTACTATTAGCAGTATTATTATTGCAGCCACTAAAAAGCACAAGGCAACACCTGCAATCCAGATATGGTTGTAAACTGTGGCAGGAGTCTGGAGGGGGGCGTGGCCATGTTCAAATTTAAAAACACTGAGTCCATCTTATATAATGAAGTCATGTTATAGAGAAAATAGTTTATTCATAAGGCTAGGAAAAAGTTTCAAGGAAAAGTCACACCTAGATTTGAAAAGTGGATTCCAAACTATTCTGACCTGCAGTGAAATCATTTGTATGACAGGATATGAGCACATGTTCCAAAACAGCTCAAGGTCACACATCTCTGGCAGATCGACCCTTCACCAAATCCTTGTGTAGAAAACAAAGGCAGCCCCCTCCCTGGCCTGTCGCAGAGATGTTCTGTTTTGGGTTAGCCTCCTCTCTCTCTCTCTTTCTGCCCCTCATGTTCTCACGCTCTATATTTCTCCATCTCCTCTGTCTCTTTCTCACTTTCTCTTCATCCCTCCATGCTCCGGTCTTTCTCCCACTCCCTCACTCCCTTCCTCCCTCCCTCTCTTCATCTCTCCATGGTTCTATCTTTCTCCCACTCCCTCCCTCCCTCTCTCATTCCCGGGTGACTTCAGTGTTGAGATAAGGTGGATCAGTGGAGGTCTGGGATGGGGCAGGGTGCAGCTCTTTGTAGCAATATTCTACACATTTGAACTTCTGTAGCCTGTTTTTATGGACTTTTCCCAAACAGAACCTTGTGTGGCATGATCACACTGGAGCACAGATTTATTCAACACTAAAATAAATCAAAAATATGCTTTCATTTTATTGGAAAAACTCAGGACTTATAGTAGTCATAAAATGTATATAGTCAGCCACTGCCAGTTCAGAAACTACATCTAACAATAACTATTACAATTCTAACAATTACTCCACTTAAAGGTACGCTACTTAACTTTTCGGTTGGGGTCTGCCACCTGCTTGATTCCATAAAGATGTTTTTTTCTGCCTGGAAAGTTCTACAGTATGACATTATACACATGGATCATGCATTAATTCAGTTACAGATGTCTGCGATCTATTCTAAGGAAGGGCAGGATCGCCTCTGCACAGGTCTAACCTGTAACTTGGCCTGGTGGCATCCCTTGCTTGTCTCCATGGAGATAGATAAGGAGCTTTCTATGAGCTGCGCAATATGCTAACATCTTTATGGATGAATATTTAAACCTTGAGACATACTTTTATGTTTGAGAGCAGCTTTTGAAGCCCAGCCCACCACTTACGAGTCCAGCATGGCTCAGGCTGTAGACTTTATGAGGCTCTATAGTCATTAAGAGATTGTACAAGAGACATCTTGGCGGCACGGTGGCTGAGTGGCTAGCACTCATGCCTCACAGCAAGAAGGTTGCAGGTTCGATCCCCGGGTCACCCGGGCCTTTCTGTGTGGAGTTTGCATGTTCTCCCCGTGTCTGGATGGGTTTCCTCCGGGTGCTCCGGTTTCCCCCATCAACCCAAAACATGCAGTGTAGGTGTGAAAGTTGTGTGAGTGAGTGTTGGTGGTCAGAGGGACCGTTGGCGCCTGTTGGCTTGGCAGCCGCGCCTCCGTCAGTCTGCCCCAGGGCAACTGTGACTATAACAGTAGCTTACCACCACCGGGTATGGAGTGAATGAAGAATGCTCTGTAAAATGCTGTGTAAAGCACTTTGGGGACATGTGTCTGTGTAAAGCGCTATATAAATAAACCTTACCTTACATCCATCAGAGCAAACAACGAAAATGTAATTAAACATCAGACATGACTGTTTTATCTTATCAGAGCAGGAAACAAATGGACTAAACCATGAGTATGAATGGAGGCTTGTCTGAAAACCAAATAGCCTACATATTTTGTAGATTATAACAATAACTTACCAAATACTAATTTTTAGATGCAATCATAGTCATTGGAGTAGTAGCAGCAGAGCGATAGAGATAGTAAAGGCAGTACACAACTGTAGTGTAGCAGGAACTACTAGACACTTCTACTGTGTTCAGGAGTATCAGCAGCACTACTACTACTACCACTGCTACCACTACGAATACTTTTTCATCCACTCACTAAGACACCATTGAAACCAATAAAAGTGCCCAGCCCCTCACATACCTGCGCCGGTGTGGGGCTGTGGTCCTGTTTGCAGAAGGATGGTCTACTAAAGGTCAGGAGGACTTAGAACAATACTACATGAAGCAATGTGTTTTCTGACAATCAATCTTATTAGATACCATTGTCTTTCAAAAAGTGTTCGATGTGTTTGCTCTTAGGATTCATTCGCAAATATGTCACCTCACCTCCAACAATAGAACTGAAAATCTGTAACCATCCATTAACCATCCTCTGCATTCTTATCTGACAACCAGTCACAAACATGTCCTCTTTCATTCCTCTGTTCTTGTACCTCTTTTCATATACTCACTGTTCTCCTCTGTACCATATACTCACTGTCCTCCTCTGTACCATATACTCACTGTCCTCCTCTGTACCATATACTCACTGTTCTCCTCTGTACCATATACACACTGTCCTCCTCTGTACCATATACTCACTGTCCTCCTCTGTACCATATACTCCTCTATCCAAACCATTTCAGTCTAAACACCTCTGACCTTATGTACAAACCATGACATATGTTTTACTTGCAGGTGAGGTTTTTGGAGCAGCAGAACAAGATGCTGGAGACCAAATGGAAACTTCTCCAGGAGCAGACCACCACTCGCTCAAACATAGACTCCATGTTTGAGGCCTACATCGCCAATCTGCGGAAACAGCTGGACAGCCTGGGCCACAATAAGGTCAAACTGGAGTCAGATCTACACCACATGACAGGGTTTGTCGAAGACTACAAGAACAAGTACGAGGAATACAACAAGTCAATGTGTTATAAGAGGTAGTAGAGACATAACTGATTTTGAGATATTTGTTTTTGTTTTAGATATGAGGATGAAATCAACAAACGTAATGAGTGTGAGAACGCTTTTGTGCTGGCGAAGAAGGTAATTCATGTTTAAATGTACTATAATCCTTAGGTCACCTGCAGGGCTGCACTGTCAATCAAATGTTAAAGGGGAACTCCGGCACATTTGAAGCTAAAGTCCTGCTGCTTATAAAGTTGTTTTATAACATTTCCAAACCACTAATGAGTGTGCCAGGCAGAGCGTTTTGTTTGTTGGACTCGTGGCTGTTTTAAGATGGGTAAGAAGGTGGTGTTAAGCTTCTTCAGTGTGAAGCAAATTGGCTTTTATATGGAAGCTAAGAACTTGCCCAATTCACTAGCTTGTTGCCTTGACAGACTCACTACCACAGTGAGATCTCCGCCTACACAACACTGATCTGTGCTGTTCTTTGGCTTCTGACAGTATTCAACCACCTCAAGCAACAGACTTTAGCTTCACACGTGCCAGACTTCCCCTTTAATCAATTGTTTCAGATCATCAGTGATCAGCCTGTGTGTTTTCAGTGGAGAGGTGTACAGCCAGGCCTCTGTCAGGAAAACATTGTCGTTTGGGGCAGAGTTCAGACATTTGAGGAAGAAGTTAAACAATTCTTTTGCATTATGTTCATGAAAATTTGTTTTGTTCAAAGTCTTATATCACTATATCACCAAGCCTGACCCATCAATAATGTATTTAACTGATATAAAATGTCATTGGCAATCATCTAAACGTGTCATAAGCAGCACTTAGCCTCACAGCTAGAAGATTCTGGGTTCAACTCCAGATCAGCACGGAACCTTTTTGTGTGGAGTTTGTGTTCCACCTGTTTCCCCTTCCACTAAAAACATGCTCAATGGGCTCCCTTATGGAGCCAGCTCTCCCCTGAAAATAAGACTTCAAATTTCAGTGGGACACTCCAGATTAAATAAAGAATAAATATATTTTTGATTTATTCTTTATTTAATCATCATATAATACCACTTTATACCACAGACCTGATTAACAACATACTCTTTAGTCAATGGTAAATACACTGTTCTTCCTTGCAGGACACAGATGCAGCCTACATGGTCAAAGTGGAACTGGAGGCCAAACTGGACGCTCTGAGCGACGAAATCGACTTCCTCCGACAGATCTACGAAGCTGTAAGAGCACTTTGAGATGATGATCCATGTTATTGTGCTGAATACAAGTGTGTGTTTGTAGATATTACTGTGCTGAATACAAGTGTGTGTTTGTAGATATTACTGTGCTGAATACAAGTGTGTGTTTGTAGATATTACTGTGCTGATTACAAGTGTGTGTTTGTAGATATTACTGTGCTGAATACAAGTGTGTGTTTGTAGATATTACTGTGCTGAATACAAGTGTGTGTTTGTAGGAGATCACTGAGCTCCAGGGACAGATCAAGGACACATCGGTCATTGTGGAGATAGACAACAGCCGGAACCTGGACATGGACGCCATTGTGGCCGAAGTCAGAGCTCAGTATGAAGACATCGCCAACAGGAGCAGAGCTGAAGCCGAGACATGGTACCAGACCAAGGTAAAGTGCACTAAAGGAACCAGGCTATTAGCCACACCTATGCACATCAGCCAGTCACAGAAGAGAAGCTCAGTACATTCAGTCCTAAGACACAAAGACAGAGTGAAAGAAGTCCTCGTTTAGTTTAAGTGTGGAGCTGCTATGATCTACAAAGCTAAAAGTCTAAAAATAGCATGGCTGTGATTATAGGGACTAAAGAGCACTTTAAGCGTTTCCTCCTCTGTCAGGAAGTGAGTCCTGTGGAATCTGTGGGTCACATTATCACAAGTGCCCTCTATGATAATGATCACAGTTATACAGTATTGTAATGTAATGTATGCACAAGTTAGTATGTACTGTTAAAGAATGTACTCTGTACTGCACACAATTGTATTCTGCCCCCTTGTGGTGGTGTAGTTACTTAGAACTTAAATCCTGTTTAATGCTGTAAAACGAGGTAACTCTGGTCAATGTGACTTTATGGAGTGTAGCGCAGAGTAGTTGCAGACTTCTGTTAGCTGTCATCAGTGTTGTTTTTATGGAAACTTTTGAGTCAGAAATAAAGTATGTGTGATTCATAGTTTCATAGTCCATGATTTGCCCCTATTTAGTATTCTCTATTTTTGGTTGCTGCTCATTAAAGTTGCTATTATGTTCACGCTCTGTTTAAAATCCTGTGTGTGTACTGTGGGTTTACAGTTTGTCGAGATGCAGCAGTCTGTGGGCAAATTCGGAGATGACGTGAAATCGACCAAAGCCGAGATCGCAGATATGAACAGGAGAATCATGAGGCTCCAGTCTGAGATCGAGATGGCAAAACAGCAGGTGAATGGCTGCTCTCAACACTGCAGTCTTCAGATTCTAGAATGTGAGGATATCATGCTCCCAGATAAAGTCACTTTTCCCTGTTGATTACATTGTACTTTACCATGAAATCTCCAAAGGGTAAATTCACAAGTGTTGAACGTCTATTAGGGACAAGACCGAAATCTGCACCACAAATACAACTGTTGCCACTATTTCTTCTGCTGCTTCAGATTTAACCCATATTCTGGACTGATGCTCAGTACAAAATAGCAATGGTTATTTTTACTACTGCTACAACTGCGTATTTGCTTCTAATGCAAAAATACAACAACAACTACTGCTACTGCTACTGCTGCTACTGCATGGTCTCTCTCCCTCTTCAGAGAGCCAACTTGGAGGCGCAGATTGCAGAGGCAGAGGAGCGCGGGGAGCTGGCAGTGAAGGACGCTAAGCTGAGGATCCGAGATCTGGAGGAGGCTCTGCAGAGGGCCAAGCAGGACATGGCCAACCAGGTCAGACAGTACCAGGAGCTCATGAATGTCAAACTGGCCCTGGACATTGAGATCGCCACCTACAGAAAGCTGCTGGAAGGAGAGGAGAGCAGGTGAGCCAGTTGGAAAAATGTGGTGATTTGTGAAGAGCACTGAACAAAACTACAAATGATCCATGTTTCTTCTTCACAGATTAGCCACAGGAATCAAGACCAACATCACCAAGCAGACATGTAAGTCTTTCAGCATGGCAAGTGTGATTATGACCAACTGACCAAGTCCTTATTTAATACTGTCAATGAGCTAGATTTACAAAGTAGGAATGTCTGTTTGGCTTTGGTGTAAAGACATAACAAAGAGAATCTGATTGTGCATCCCATCCCCCACCCATCTTCTCCCGCTTAATCCGGCTGGGTCGCGGGGGCAGCGTGCTGCCCAATACTCATAGCACCTGACCTGATTGTGCATAGTCAAATAAAATGTGTTTTCAAATGAAGATCTAAGTGAAGATCAAGTCCAGGATTTGTGGTTTTTACTACTTTTACCTTTTTTCTTCTCTGTTTTTAGTAGTTTTTTCATTATGTTTCCATGAGATCTTAAACTAATTCTGATAAAGTGACACTAAAGCTTTTCCTGTTAATGTGGCTTTTGGCAGTATCAGTATCTGCTTTTGATCTTAGTTTTAGATCTGTTAGTTGATTAAATTTGTGATACTTTTGAAACCACTGTAACACATTTCTAAATTACAAATGTACCTTTGTGCAGCTATGAACTATAATGCGTACGGCCTGGAGAGCTCGCGCACCCCCTCGTACATGGCCTGCTCCTTTGGGGGGATGAAGGCGAGCGTCAGCCCTGTGATCTGTGTGGAGCCCCCCACTGTGAAAAGCACCACAGTGACTAAAACGGAGAGCATGATGGTGAAGACCGAGGCCGTCACACCGGCGCAAAAATTAGCGGAGCCACAGGAACAACAGGAGCAACAGGAAGTGAAGGAAGTCAAACAGGAAGAAGCCATTGAGGAGAAGAAGGAGCAGCAGCAGGTGGAGCTGCAGGAGCAGCAGCAGGAGCAGGAGAAGGAGCAGAAGAAGGAGCAGGAGAAGGAGCAGGTGGAGGCTGAACCAGCAACTGAATAAACCTGCACACACATCTGAGATTAAAGCACTATATTATCTTACACTGAGAATTCATCCACCAAAGTGTTCTTCAACTGCTTGTTTGGGCCCTAAACCGGGTCACCTGGAGTTTGAGGTTATTGCAGAACTCAGTAACTTATCTTGTTTTTCCCCTATTCAGTTAAAGATACACTAAGTAACTTTTCTGGTTCTCCGTGGACATCATTGCTTTGCCTGGATGTTCCACAGTTTAGCATTAAATCTATGGAGAAAAGCAGGTGACAGCATCAGGCTAAGTTACACTGGGAATGCATGATCTTCAAGGTTTTAGAAATCAATACCCAGTAGCAAAACTACATGCAAGTTAATCAATCTGAAATATTTCAAGTTAATTTCATATTGTGGAACATTCCAGGCAATTCAAAACTGTTTCCATGGTGGCAGAATCTCCACAGGTAAAGTTACATAGTGCACCTTTCACTGCAGTGGCCTCCCTTTGCAGTATTCATGCCGTGTTTTAGTCATTCGGTTCTTCTGTCATGACTAAAACTTGAAAATAAGGTCTGAAAAACTGATGTGCCAAAGATATGAAGATTTAAGACTTTTTACTCACAAAACCACAACTTCAACCAACGGCCACACGTTCTCAAACACTTTGTGAAAGGGACTAAAGTTACTGAGTTTTGTTTGAAGTTTATAATCACACTGGTCACAGATAGGACCAGAAGAAGGGATCAAAGTAATCACTGATTCAAGTATTTGTTTCGGTGTACTGAATTTGACCTGTAATAATGTCTCCAAGCACAATATACAATGCATTAGGTCTTATTTTTGCTATGTGCCTTAACATGTACTTGAGTAAAAGTATTGAGTACCACTTTCTCAATACACTGAAAACTAAAAGCACACTTTTAAAACTAAAATGACTTTCCATGAGAGGTTCTAACACAACCCTGCACTGTACATGGTTGTCCAGAAGGTGGCGCTGGTGCATGTCTTGTCCCTGCTTTACTACACACTGAAACGGCTCCTGCTGAAGTGTATCTGCTAAATAAACATCTTACACAAAGTTTTGAAGTTTTACAGTGTCTCATTTTGTACTGTTACTACTTTAATGTAATAAAAGTAGGGGTCATCAGTGAGTAGCATTTTTAAGAAGGGATTCTGTAGTTGTAGTAGCTGTGATCGTTGCATCACTAAGAAAACAGCTAGTAGTAGAAATACTCGTTAAGAAGGTAGTAGCAATAGCAGTGAAAGTAACAGCAGCAAGTACTTGTAGTAAAAGCAGTGATGTAGAGTGGAAAAGTAACAGAACTGATACAGAAGTACGAGCAGCAGTAGTATAAAATAAGACTGATAATAAGCAGTAGTAACAGTCTAAATGACTACCTAATGTACTACTTACTCGTTAAGTAGGTATTAGCGATAGCAGTGAAAGTAAAAGCAGCAGAAGAACTTGAAGTAAAAGCAATCAAACATAGACGCAGCAGCCAACTTCACCACTCGGGAGTAACACTTATTGCTAGTAGTAGCACAAATCACGCTAAGGTTAATAAGCAGTTGGTTGTTTGCAGTAGTTGGTTTCGCTGTTAAGCAAGGTTATAAGCAGCAACAAACCAATTCCGTTGGCTAGGTTGGTTTGTTAATGTTGCTCGTTGCCTAAGGTTGCTTGCTGGTTAAGGCTTGTTACTGCAGCTAAGCTGCTTCGCTAAGTATATTGGTTGCTAGTTGCTTGTTGCTGTTGCTGCTGGTTGCTGTTACCGCTGTTGCTAAGCCAGCTGCTTGCTGCTAAGGTTGCTGTTGCTCGCTTGGGCTAGTTAGTTAAGCAGCGCTTGGTTAGCTGTTAGCAGCATACAAGCATGCAAGCTGTTGCTGCAGCTGCTGCTGTTGCTGGCTAGCAGAAGCGTTAGTTAGTTAGTTTACTAGCTGGTTAGTATTGTTGGCTATTGGTTGGTTGTTGTTGCCGTTGCTGCTTCGCCGCTGTCGCTGCAGTTGCTGCTGCTGCTAAGCTGCTTGCTGCTGCTAAGCCGTTGCTGGCGCAAGTAAGGCTAGCTTATTGCTGCTGCTGCTTAAGGGCTATGGTTAAGCAGCATACTGGCTTTACTTCGTCGCTGCTGCTGGTTAAGCTAAGCTAATGCTTAAGGTTAAGCTGCTGCTTTAAATAGCTAATAGCTAGCTGCTATAAGGTATAGCGGCTGTTAGCTATTAAGGCTATTAAGCTGCTGTAATGCTGCTTCGCTAAGCCGCTTATTATTTATTAAGCATATTAGTTAGCTATTAAGGCTATATTTACGCTTAGTTAAGCCGTTAATATTGTTTCACGCTGCTGCTTGCTGCTGCATAAGCTGTTATTTACAGCTGCTACCGGCTAAGGTTAAGGTTGCCGGCTTATTCGCTGCCGCTGCTGTTATTGGCTAAGCGTTGGTTGGTCGCTG